>CAWUFW010004597.1:1200000-1503705 GCA_963921515.1 Calotriton arnoldi | reverse complement strand
CATGTTCGGTGTTGTAGGCATTTGACACAGCCTACACACGCTTGTCATGGTGGTGGGGGGATGTCTTTATCTTGCATTCCCTAGGTTGTGGTGTGCTGGTTGTGTCATGCATTGTCCATCCTATGAGTGGGGGTGGTAGTAGTGGTAGGCATCCTGCCCCCCTGGCTAAGGGTGGTAGTAGTGGTAGGCATCCTGCCCCCCTGGCTAAGGGTGGTAGTAGTGGTAGGCATCCTGCC
Organism: Calotriton arnoldi; assembly: GCA_963921515.1. NCBI lineage: Eukaryota > Metazoa > Chordata > Amphibia > Caudata > Salamandridae > Calotriton > Calotriton arnoldi. The sequence goes on along the minus strand of CAWUFW010004597.1, from coordinate 1,503,469 downwards.
CCCCTGGGTGAGGGTGGTAGTAGTGGTAGGCATCCTGCCCCCCTGGCTAAGGGTGGTAGTAGTGGTAGGCATCCTGCCCCCCTGGCTAAGGGTGGTAGTAGTGGTAGGCATCCTGCCCCCCTGGCTAAGGGTGGTAGTAGTGGTAGGCATCCTGCCCCCTGGCTAAGGGTGGTTGTAGTGGTAGGCATCCTGCCCCCTGGCTAAGGGTGGTAGTAGTGGTGGGCATCCTGCCCCCCTGGCTAAGGGTGGTAGTAGTGGTAGGCATCCTGCCCCCCCTGGGTGAGGGTGGTAGTAGTGGTGGGCATCCTGCCCCCCCTGGGTGAGGGTGGTAGTAGTGGTAGGCATCCTGCCCCCCTGGGTGAGGGTGGTAGTAGTGGTAGGCATCCTGCCCCCCTGGGTGAGGGTGGTAGTAGTGGTGGGCATCCTGCCCCCTGGCTAAGGGTGGTAGTAGTGGTGGGCATCCTGCCCCCTGGCTAAGGGTGGTAGTAGTGGTAGGCATCCTGCCCCCCTGGGTGAGGGTGGTAGTAGTGGTGGGCATCCTGCCCCCTGGCTAAGGGTGGTAGTAGTGGTGGGCATCCTGCCACCCTGGCTAAGGGTGGTAGTAGTGGTAGGCATCCTGCCCCCCTGGGTGAGGGTGGTAGTAGTGGTAGGCATCCTGCCCCCTGGCTAAGGGTGGTTGTAGTGGTAGGCATCCTGCCCCCTGGCTAAGGGTGGTAGTAGTGGTAGGCATCCTGCCCCCTGGGTGAGGGTGGTAGTAGTGGTGGGCATCCTGCCCCCTGGCTAAGGGTGGTAGTAGTGGTGGGCATCCTGCCCCCTGGCTAAGGGTGGTAGTAGTGGTAGGCATCCTGCCCCCTGGGTGAGGGTGGTAGTAGTGGTAGGCATCCTGCCCCCTGGCTAAGGGTGGTTGTAGTGGTAGGCATCCTGCCCCCTGGCTAAGGGTGGTAGTAGTGGTAGGCATCCTGCCCCCTGGGTGAGGGTGGTAGTAGTGGTGGGCATCCTGCCCCCTGGCTAAGGGTGGTAGTAGTGGTGGGCATCCTGCCCCCTGGCTAAGGGTGGTAGTAGTGGTAGGCATCCTGTCCCCCCTGGGTGAGGGTGGTAGTAGTGGTAGGCATCCTGCCCCCTGGCTAAGGGTGGTTGTAGTGGTAGGCATCCTGCCCCCTGGCTAAGGGTGGTAGTAGTGGTAGGCATCCTGCCCCCTGGGTGAGGGTGGTAGTAGTGGTGGGCATCCTGCCCCCTGGCTAAGGGTGGTAGTAGTGGTAGGCATCCTGCCCCCTGGGTGAGGGTGGTAGTAGTGGTAGGCATCCTGCCCCCTGGGTGAGGGTGGTAGTAGTGGTGGGCATCCTGCCCCCTGGCTAAGGGTGGTAGTAGTGGTGGGCATCCTGCCCCCTGGCTAAGGGTGGTAGTAGTGGTAGGCATCCTGCCCCCCTGGGTGAGGGTGGTAGTAGTGGTAGGCATCCTGCCCCCCTGGGTGAGGGTGGTAGTAGTGGTGGGCATCCTGCCCCCTGGCTAAGGGTGGTAGTAGTGGTGGGCATCCTGCCCCCTGGCTAAGGGTGGTAGTAGTGGTAGGCATCCTGCCCCCCTGGGTGAGGGTGGTAGTAGTGGTGGGCATCCTGCCCCCTGGCTAAGGGTGGTAGTAGTGGTGGGCATCCTGCCCCCTAGCTAAGGGTGGTAGTAGTGGTAGGCATCCTGCCCCCTGGCTAAGGGTGGTAGTAGTGGTAGGCATCCTGCCCCCCTGGCTAAGGGTGGTAGTAGTGGTAGGCATCCTGCCCCCCTGGGTGAGGGTGGTAGTAGTGGTGGGCATCCTGCCCCCTGGCTAAGGGTGGTAGTAGTGGTGGGCATCCTGCCCCCTGGCTAAGGGTGGTAGTAGTGGTAGGCATCCTGCCCCCTGGCTAAGGGTGGTAGTAGTGGTAGGCATCCTGCCCCCCTGGCTAAGGGTGGTAGTAGTGGTAGGCATCCTGCCCCCTGGCTAAGGGTGGTAGTAGTGGTAGGCATCCAGCCCCCCTGGGTTGGGGTGGTGGCGCGCATTCAGGCCCCTGTGTGCATATGTGGCATTGGTGATGGGCATCCCGCCCCTATGGTGCTGCTGTTGCTGGTGTAAGTATATTCAGATTCCCAGTGTATGTGTGTGATGTGTCGTGTACGTGTTGTATGTGTTTTGTGGTTGGTGTCTGACTTACCTTCTGCGCCGTACGCGTCCGTGCCTGTTCCGGTAGTAGATGTAGAATATTGGTATGATCGGGACGATGGGATTCATGGTTGGTTCGTGTCGTTCGTCCTTCTCGTTGCTTCGCGTCGTCGTCGCCGCTTCGCTTCGTCCTCGTCGCTCGCGTCGTCCTCGTCGGTGCCGTGTTCGCCTCGTAGCCGTGGATCGTGTTGTGGCGCGATTCGGAGCTTATGTGCGCCTCTCCCGGATGCTTTGATGTGCCGTGCGTAGCGACGTGGTTCGGCGCGTACGGGAAGCGCATCGTACTTGTCCGGCCGGACGGGGCTGCATTTTCCCTTCCGTGCGACTCGATTCGGCGTTTCCGGATTCGCCTCGGTCGGAGAACAGGACCTGGTTTGGGTGAGTACGGCTCGGCCGGAATTTTTGCTGTTGTGCGCATCGTACTTGCTCGTTCTGTGTGCTGTACGGATCGGTCGGGAAACTGGCTTTCGCATGGCTTTTTTCCCGACCGAATGGTATTGGGTGCGCCTCCGACCGAGATCGGAATCGACCCCTTTGTCTGTTTATGTATCTGGGATTTGGGATAGGCACATTTCTAATGAGCGAGCTAAATTAGATATAGTCGGGGCAGCTTATGAAGGGAAAGCTTCTGCTAATGCTGGCATTAGCTCGACTGTATCAATATTACAGCAATGGTGCTAGTGGCCGTTCTTACCAAAGCTTACAAAAATATAGGTCTATTAATGAGTGTCAATCAATATAAGAACATACTAGTTGTGCTCTTTTCCTGCTCTATATTCCTTTGGGTTTGGCCACAAAAATCTACCTGCATTTGCTGCTGAGGCAATTATGGGTGCTATGTCTGCTTTGGGAGTATGACTACTATACTCACACCTGTTACACCTGGAATCGAACTGCATTGAAGAGTGAGCCAATGGTACTCCTAAAGAAGCCTTGACCACTAGTGTTTTGGATAAAGTACTGACACTGGCTACATAGCTTTTATAGGGTCCAGACAGCACTAAATAATTTGCTAGAACAGTACCAGGTAGACACACCCAATATGTATTTTCTGTTTGGAGTACAAATATATGTGTGTAATCTTGATTTTCGTGAAATGACGGTAGAGTCAAAAAACAACTCACATTACTCTCTTTCAAGGTTGGATTTGTTACAGACTGTTCTAGAAATAAGAAACACATTTTCTAGATTGAAAAACACTGACTCTTTCACTACAGAAGATAAAGTTAATAAAGTTTCAGACTGGTGGCTCCACAAGGTGGAGAGTTAGTTAAAAAAAAATCACTGACAAGCAAGTCTCTGGACCATTGTACATACCACCTGTTCCAGTTCTTTTGGTGGAAGGTACTGGGACAGTACTCCAGCTGCTGCTTCCTGATAGGAGGAAGAACAGAAAGTTTTTGATTGATGACATCAAATAGCATTAGGTGGTTGATTCTGTTCAGTAGTCCTCCATCAACACCAAGGTGCTTCCAGAGTAGATCAATTCATACTCTAACCACTCGGGAGTTATGTTTAAATCTTTAATCCCATTCTCGGGATTAACGAGGCTGCTCTGTCTCCAGCTTTACATCAATTGCCAACTACATCAAAGGATAAATCAAATAAGGCAATGTAAATGGTAGTTTCAAAAAGTGAACCTGATCCTGCAACATCCACAATTGCAACCTTTGCAAATGTGGTTTATTATGAACCACCAACAGAATCGAAATGATACCATTGCAAGGAATTGTGCTATACATAAATGATTCCAACTCAGGTTTTTAAACAAGAAAAATATCCAGCCCGCTAGTTAGTGGGCACTTTAATCTTGCTATTGGTACAAGGGAACTACATTCCTGATAGAACAGTGCCAGCTCCTGTGGTTCAGGAACATCAACTGCATTCTGCTTCTCACTGTGTGCATCACTGCATATCCTGTGCTTGAGGGTGTTATTTGGGATAGAGTTCCTTATCAAATGATGGGTCTAACAGAAATGATTCAGATTCCCCACGTCTTAAGAATCTCCGTAGTTGACATAATAATTCATGGTATTTTCGCAAATTCATAAGTCATAAATGCTATTAAACAATTAATGAATGTTTTGAGTTCATATGGTTCATGGGGCAATGAAGATCCTTATATACATGTAGAAAATCATCAGGAGGTGTTTTGTTTTCATCATTATGGGCACCATTACTTACATCAATCTAACAGCCCTGGAAAATTATATTGTTACACACAGTGGGAGCAATGTTGGACCCTATCCATAAATAGTCCTAGAAATTTTCAGAGAAGCTTTCTCTATTTTAATAATGATGACAAGTCTGATCTATCTGCAATTTACTATTCCTCAGAACCAGAAAAAATGTAAACGTTCCTGATGGCGAATCACAGATGTATTTATTGTACAGATAATTGATTAATTTGTAGAACGAGGTTATGCATATCGAAAAGAAAATATAAATGAGAAATATGTACAGGGAACTACTAAGGTTTTGCAAATCAGAGACTTTGATGACCTGTTTCTGGCAAGTATGATACCCAGAGGAATTATTTCTAAATAAGATAGTACAGCAAACAACGTGCATGAGCTTTGCATGTTTTAAAAATATATAGACACCGTTAATTTCAAAAAATAATTTGATACACTTTAGAGGCTGAAAATGGAAAGAAAATGTTATTGAAAATTGAATTAAATGAAATGGTACACAATGGAACATACAATTTTACATTGTCTGGTTAGGTTGGATTACCCTTGTGGTCAAAAGGTATTGATATATCCATGTACCAGTTTTTGTCGGAAGGTGCTGGTCCACGGTAAGGCAACATCGCAAATAATACATTTCCTCTCCCACGACTGTAACTGCATACAGGGTAGAAATGTTATGTCAGAGATGATTCTCTCCTCCTAGTTTTAATGTGAGAGAAGACTTATCAAAGCTTAGTGAATATTTGGATTTAGGTGAATTTGTTCTGGGGCCACATCCCATAAACAAAATAAAAGATTTATATATACCCTTGCTTTTAAAGAGTAGCAGACGAAATACTGCAGAAATAATTAGAGCAGAGCATATTTAAAATTATTGTTTTCAGACATTTTGCAAACCTATTTATACAATCTCAACCATTAGCTCTTTGGATCTCAATAATTCAAAAGAAGATTTGTATCTTATGCAACAAGAGCAGGCTCAAATGCAGGCAAAAACACAACTAAATTGGGCATATAAGCACTGAAAATGAATAAAGTGCCATGGCAGCTCATAAATGAATCAGCTGTGTTTCTCCCCTAAAGTTTAACCTCAAGACAGATAATGAATGAATGACAGATAAGTGGCTGTGCCACTCATTCATTATTCTCTTCTCCTTCAAGGAGCCCTCCATAATGCCATTGGAGGGCTATTTAGCTGTAATTTGTTTTGGTGATTTCCCTAGAAGGGGCAGGGACATCACCATTTTTTTATGTTGTAGAGGGGGCTGTAGGGATTTCTGCAGCCCCCCAACAACATTAAAAACAAGCATCTGCAATGCAATAGGTCTCGCATTTACGCGACTTTGAGCTATAGGGATTGTAAATGACAATGCTTTTTATTTATGTTTTGGTTTTTAAACCTAAATAAAAGGCATTGTCATTTACAATGCCAATAGCTTAAACTTGCGTAAATGCGAGACCTATTGCATTCCAAATGCTTGTTTCCTATTTCTTTACATGTTGAAAAGTAATGAAAACGAAAGGAAATTCCGGGCGGCAGTTTTTAGCATGTAAAGAAATAGGAAACAAGGGACTTTTGAAACGTGTGCGGCAGGGGTGCAAAAACATAAATACACAAGGAACTTTTTGAAAGGTGCATGGCAGGGAAGACACAAAGAGCTGCTGTGTTCATGGCACGGGTCCAATTGAGTGAAAAAAAGAGTATGGCAAACACGGGAAATACGATAAGAATGTAAGGGGACGTGTAACATGGGTCGTCGCCACAAAGTGAAAAACACACCCAAAGGCGGGCCAAAGAGCAGCGTCTTGCCAATAAGAACAAAGGAATTAAGAAAGTCAAGAGTAGGAACAAATGGAAAGCGGTGGGCGTGGCCTAACCAACCTGACTAAATACTACAAGCCTCGCAGAGCAGAGCATGCTAGGCTTGACCTAAAAAGGGACTCAATTAAAAGTGCCCCTCAATAGTCTGGAGATTACAGGCAAACTATGATGTGACCTAACGGCTAGAGCGGTTGACCTCGAAGCTGGGGGATCAGGTTCCAGTCTCGGCAGGGATGCTCAACATCCTGTGATTCTGGGCAAATCACTCAATCTCCCCGTGCCTAACAAAATGAATGTGTTCGCATCTGGTGCTCATGTAAAGCTCTCTGATAAGTTTGGCTATATAAAACTAAAAAAAACTTTTAAAAAAAAACTAGAAGAAAAAGGTTTTCCAGAATCTTCCTGGACATGGCTCCTTCTCTCTTTCCACTGGAGAATTGTGCCTATTCCTGACCATGGACGCTGAAAGCAGCCAGCCTTGTACCTGCTTCCTGTAGGTGGAAAGGCAGTTCTGCTAGTGACAGTCCACTCTTTTTGAGTGGCATTTGATCTTGTACGATATGGTCGAAGATGAAATAAAGATAAAACGAATTATCAGGCAAAGACAATGTACTCGCACTCCTATAGTACTTTTGGATGTAAATCCCATGTTCTCATGACAGCAAATCATAACACTCTTATGGGGAGCACAATCCTGATCACCACTTACTGCAACCAAAAGTCACTGGGCCACTGCTAGAAAGAGCAATTCAAGGGGTGTAAGGATAAGGAAGGAGGCCAAAATAATAAGGGGTCTGGCAAAGATGGGATTATTTTGACCCAAATAAGCAACATGTTTGTCATTTAAATCAAGGACACATGCGTGTCTTAACAGCCCTGGGCTGCTCTCATTTATCCTTTTAGATAGTGTCCTTCCTACATGGAGTAACTATCCTGAACTTTTGTGTAATTATAGAGGAAAAGGATATATGTAGAGGAACATAAGGGATAGGAGAGAGGGAGGGACAGAGAGAGAGAGAAAGAGGGAGAGAGAGAAAGAGGGAGAGAGAGGAGGAGGGGAATAGAGAGAGAGAAAGAGGGAGGGAGAGAGAAATAGGGAGGGAAAGAGTGAGAGAGAAATAGGGAGGGAAAGAGTGAGAGAAAAAGGGAGAGAAAGATAGAAATAGGGAGGGAGAGAGATAAAGAGGGAAGAAGAGAAAAAGAAAAAAAGAAAGAAAGAGAAAGAGGGAGGTAGAGAGAGAAATAGTGAGGGAGAGAGAGAGAAATAGGGAGGGAGAGAGATAAAGAGAGAAGAGAAAAAGAAAGAAAGAAAGTCAAAGATCACAAGAGCGCCACATAGAAAAAATACAAGAGGGGAATTTTTAGGCTAGAGCGAGAGAAAGAGTGTGAGAGAATCAAGTCAAGAGAATAAAAAAAAAAAGCTCCAGGTAGGTTGACGGACTGAAAGTGTCAGAAAGAAAAGTAGAGAGCGTGACAGCAACAGAGTAAAAACAGTGAGAAGTACAAGAGAAAATAAGAACGAGAGTGCAAGGGAGTGTTTGAAAGACCATGACGCAGTGGAGAACAAAAGAGAAAAAGTAGTAGTGGATACAGCGCATAAGAGACATAGCCGGTGAAAGCTGGATAGTGAAGGTGTGAGAGTATGCGAGGGAGTAAGATAACTTGTGATACTGAAAAAGGAAAGGTATCATAAAAAAGACAGAGATATAGCATTTGAGAGAATATGAACAGCAAGTGAGAGTGAGCATGCAAGGTTAAGCAAGAAGAGGCGGGGGCCCAAGAGAAAAGAAGATAAGAATGAAGGAGTGCGCAAAGGTACATGAGTGAGTGAGAGTGCAGGAAACAAACGGGGAGAGCATAAGGAAAGAAAATAAGAAAGGAAGAATGTAGGGTATCGAAAGAGGTTCGCAGCAAGAGGGGAGCAAGAGCAGGTGAGAGCGCGAGACTAGGGAGAAGCAAGAGCGGAGAGGGAGGTAGGGTGGGGAGGGAACTAGGACGGGGAAGAAGGGAGAGGAGAAAGAGGGACGAAGAGAGCACGAGGGCAATCGAGAGGAGATTAACAAAGAGCGAAGGAAAGAAAGGGAGAGGGGTTCTAAAGAGCAGAGAGAAAAATACTCTACTCCCTCTTGGCACCTCTCCCCCTTCCCTCTCAATGCGCCCTCCTCCTCTCACCACTCACAGGAGCCTTCACTGGAGGGTCCCCGTCGGGGAGGGCTGTGCTATTCTCTTTCAAAGCCGCTTAGTCCTTTCTCCAGACACTCATGGGTCACCGGAGATGGCTCGGGTGTTACCACGTGCAGAGCAGCGAGGGGGGCCGGTGCCTGGAGCGCTCACTCCCAGGACCACACGCGTGGTTCATGAGCCCCAGCGCGCCCCTGTTCAGCACAAGGGGTCTGTGTCAGGAGAGAGAACAAGACTGCCCCCCCCCCCAGTCCGTCCACATGTAATATCACATGTTAGATGGGTTTCAGGACTCGGACTCATCGCCGTTTAGCGTCTACCGAAACCGACTGCCTCCAGTCTGAACTCAAGAAGTACTTCCTGTCTCAAGACTTGGACCTCAGAACACACACCAGTGTCATTGGTACGATCTGACCTACAGAGCCCCCGGATGGTACAGTCCTAGAGCCAGTGCTTTAAATGAGCCGGCCCGAGTACTGTACCTGCACGTCTTCATTTTGAGAGGGAGAGTACCTGCACTTGTCAGCAGAGGATCACTGACAGAATATCGACAACAAAAATGTTGAGGTACAAAAATATCGGGACAAAAATCTCGTTGTCCAGAATATCGAAGTCCTATCTACATAATGGTAAGTACTAAAATATCGGAAAAAAAATATAGTTGTTAAAAATATCGTTAAAAATATCGTTTTTTCTAAATGTTTAAAAAATAATGTAAAATAAAGTAAATAATACATATAATTTAAAAACATAGTTAGAATTATTAGAAAATGTTTAAAATTATAATAAGAAATATAATGTTAAAAATAATTAAAGATACATATATATAAAATATAATATATAAATGTACTTAATATTAATAAATGATTATTATAAAAATTATAAAATGTTATAAACATATTAAAAAGTTTAAATTCATATATATATACATATACCAGTACAAAAAAATCTTTTTATATATAATAATTTAAAATATTAAAATATTTTTAATCTTTTGCAATTACATTTGACACTACATTAACAGCAACAGTAGGGAAAATGTTGGATAGCGGAGGGGATAAAATTACTATTCCCACTCCAGGGAGTGCAACAGTAGGGAAAGTGTTGGATAGCGGAGGGGAATAATTTACTATTCCCACTCCAGGGAGTGCAAAAGTAAGGAAAGTGTTGGATGGCGGAGGGGAATAATTTACTATTCCCACTGCAGCAAGTACAACAGTAGGGAAAGTGTTGGATAGCGTAGGGGAATAATATACTATTCCCACTTCAGGGAGTGCAACATTAAGGAAAGTGTTGGATAGCGTAGGGGTAAATATTACTATTCCCACTCCAGAGATAGCAACAGTAGGGAAAGTGTTGGCTAGCATAGGGGTAAATATTACTATTCCCACTCCAGAGAGTGCAACAGTAGGGAAAGTGTTAGATAGCGGAGTGGATAAAATTACTATTCCCACTCCAGCGAATGCAACAGTAGGGAAAGTGATGGATAGCAGAGGGGAATAATTTACTATTCCCACTCCAGCAAGTACAACAGTAGGGAAAGTGTTGGATAGCGGAGGGGAATAATTTACTATTCCCACTCCAGCAGGTAGAACTGTAGGGAAAGTGTTGGATAGCGGAGGGGAATAATTTACTATTCCCACTCCAGCAGGTAGAACTGTAGGGAAAGTGTTGGATAGCGGAGGGGAATAATTTACTATTCCCACTCCAGATAGTGCAACAGTAGAGAAAGTGTTGGATAGCAGAGGGGATCAAATTTAGTATTCCCACTCCAGAGAGTGCAACAGTAGGGAAAGTGTTGGATAGCAGAGGGGTAAAAATTACTATTCCCACTCCAGAGAGTGCAACAGTAGGGAAAGTGATGGATAGCAGAGGGGAATAATTTACTATTCCCACTCCAGCAAGTACAACAGTAGGGAAAGTGTTGGATAGCGGAGGGGAATAATTTACTATTCCCACTCCAGCAGGTAGAACTGTAGGGAAAGTGTTGGATAGCGGAGTGAAATAATTTACTATTCCCACTCCAAAGAGTGCAACAGTAGGGAAAGTGTTGGATAGCGGAGGGGTAACAATTACTATTCCCACTCCAGCGAGTGCAACAGTGGGGAAAAGTTTGGATAGCGGAGGGGAATAGTTTACTATTCCCACTCCAGATAGTGCAACAGTAGGGAAAGTGTTGGATAGCAGAGGGGATACAATTTACTATTCCCACTCCAGAGAGTGCAACAGTAGGGAAAGTGTTGGATAGCGGAGGGGTAAAAATTACTATTCCCACTCCAGAGAGTGCAACAGTAGAGAAAGTGTTGGATAGCGGAGTGGATAAAATTACTATTCCCACTCCAGCAACTGCTACAGTAGGGAAAGTGTTGGATAGCGAAGGGGAATAATTTACTATTCCCACTCCAGGGAGTGCAACAGTAGAGAAAGTGTTGGATAGCGGAAGGGTAACAATTACTATTCCCACTCCAGCGAGTGCAACAGTAGGGAAAGTTTTGGATAGTGAAGGGGAATAATTTACTATTCCCACTCCAGCAAGTGCAACAGTAGTGAAAGTGTTGGATAGCGGAGGGGATAAAATTACTATTCCCACTCCAGCAAGTGCAACAGTAGGGAAAATGTTGGATAGCGGAGAGGAATAATTTACTATTCCCACTCCAGTGAGTGCAACAGTAGGGAAAGTGTTGGATTGCATAGGGCAATAATTTACTATTCCCACTCAAGCAAAAGAATTAAAATTAATTAACAAACAATTAATTAATTTTTTTTTTTACCGCACACCATATTACCCTATAAATGATACCACCAATATTGTAAAACATAACACTATTAACATAATTAATTAATTAATTAAAATTAACAAGCAATTTAAAAACAATCAATAATAAATTAATTCACACTATTAACACTATAAAACAACTTAAAATAAATATTATAATAAAAAATAAAAAAATATATATTAAAATTAAATTACTTCCCAGCCTACTCCCCTATCAACCCACAACCCACTCTTAAAAAATGACACAAATAACATAATTAATAATTAATAATTATTATTAATAACCAATTAATAAATAATTAACAATAAATTATTTATCACAATTAACAGTATAAAATTTAAAATACATAAATATCAAATAATTAAAAATATAATTCCCCTATAAACCCACAACCCACTCCTAAAAAAATAACACAATTAAGATATTTTCCAATTAATTATTAATAATTAACAACCAATTAATAACTAATTAATAATAAATTAATTACCACAATTAACAATATTAAATATTAAATACATAGATATTAATTAATTACAAATATTAGTTAATTAATTATAATTAAATTACTTCCCACCCTATTCCCCTATAAACCCACAACCCGCTCCTAAACATATAACACAATTAAGATATTTACCAAATAATTATTAATAATTAACCAATTAATAACTAATTAATAATTAATTAATTACCACAATTAACAATATAAAATATTACATACATAAATATTAATTAATCAAATATATTAATTAATTAATTATAATTAAATTACTTCCCACCCTATTCCCCTATAACCCCACAACCCGCCACGGAACAAAAATGCAAAATTTTATTAAAATAAATTAATAACTTCTATAAATTATTATTACATTTATTATAATTAAATTACTTCCCACCCTATTCCCCTATAAACCCACAACCCGCTACGGAACTAAAACGCAAAATTTACTTTAAAAAAAATTAATAACTTCTAAAAATGTAACACATATATTAAAAAAGAAATACAATACTTACACAAAAAAATTACTTACCTTCAACTCGATATTCTTGACAATGATATTCTGACTGTCGATATTTTTGTAGTCCGAGATTTTGGACTCAATATTACTGCTACTCGATATTTCCAACTCGATATTATGTCTGTCCACCATCAGCAGAGGTACAATACTTTCACTTGGACAGTACCATCATTCTCAGAAGAAAGCAGGTACTCAGGTACCTGCACTTTTATGTTTCCATTTCAAGCACTGCCTAGAGCCCAAGTACAACAAAGCCAAAATGCCTCCACCTTGCCCTGGAACACTACAGATACATTATCACCTCATCGAATCCCACATGAAGGTTTCCGAATCGTGTTCCATGCCCATTCAGTCTTCGACCTCTCTGCGGAGACTACAGTCAGAACTGTCGTTAGACTTGGTGCAGCCCACAGACAGCTTAGAGGTTGAAACGCTTTCTGCTCCGATTGTGAAATAAGATGGCCACATGCACGCATCCGGGATTACTGTGTACACACGGACGAAAGACATAAGCTCCCGCGAGGACGTGCCTTAGCCCAACATCCCCTAGGTTTGCCTGTCCCCTTTTAAAACCTGCCGGTGCTCAGAACCGGCAAGACCCGGGCCACTTAAAGCCTTGCTTGCTCCCACTGCCCACAAGTCCCCCCTCCGACCCTTGCGCTCCTACAGGTCTATTATCCAGCTGTGGTTGTGCAGAAGGCCTCCTCCCAACCGCGAGTCTACGGCAGGTCTCCTGCCTAGCACTGCGTATGTCTCAGGCCTCGCGACGAGCCATGGTGGTCATGCAAATGACCCCTAACTCTGTGCCTCCTGCCGGTCATGGGCAGGTGTACAGCCCGTCTCCGTGTCTCCAGCCCTCCCATGTGTACGTCCTGGCCTCACAGTCACCCCTGCATCTCCCGCCGCAGCCCCTGGCCAGCTTTGGGTGTAGATGGCACCTCTCTCCCATTCACAGCTTGGCCGCTGTTCCTGTGCCAAACTTTGCTTTCCAGGGCAGCAGCTGCTAGAAACCACCATCAGCATAGGATGGCGCTATGGAACCGGAACAAGGGCACACACAATATCAAATACTGTACTACTTCGAGGAGGTGTCAGGGTGGAGGCGAGCCCAGGGGAGAGACTCAAACACTTACCTGCATAGGATCAAAAACAAGGACGACATTCTTTCAACCGCACGTCCTACATGGGGTAGCGTGCTGCCCGAACAGGCAGGCCTTTGAGTGTCTCGAATAGGGATAGCAAGCGATATAAACAAGCTGTCGCCACTGCGCAAAGGCAGCCTCTTGTTTAGATTTGCATCGCGCTTTCACTTTACAATAGCTGCCGCACCACACAGCACTCGCGGGGTAGGGCGGCAGCTATTGTTAAAGTGAAAGCACAATGCAAAAATAAACACGCAGCCGGCCGCCATTGCCAAAATAGTGCTTACCAACTAATGAAGGGGACAGTGTAACGCCACAAGTAAAAGATCCAGTCCTGATGGGCGGTCACAAAAGGAGACAGGGCGGTAACAAGGCGGGACTAAGAAGCCTCATTATCAATCGGAAGCCAGCATTTACCATGCACAATGAAACCAGCCAATAAAAAATATGGGCGGGGCTTCCACTCCACTTCTAAAACATACCCTACTACAGCATGCCTCGCAAAGCGAGCAGCGCATGCGCTGCAACGCTAGGCTCGACCTAAAAACACTATAAGTTTCCTGGGTCATTAAAAACATGACCCCAGGAGAACTTACAATATTTTTTTAAGCATTTCCCAGCCTGGAGCTTTTGCTTTATAGCTCGGATTGATGTGCCACCTAGTGGTTGTTTGTAGTTTACGTGATACAGTATATCACCTAAAGTATAAGGCCTGTATGTGGCTGTTTTAATTTTTATATTTTTTGGGGGTGTGTAAATGTTGAAAAGTAAAAGAAAGATTTGTTGGGTGGGGTATTAATGTATTTTAGCTATTTTCACATTTTTCATCCCAAAAATATAATTTCAAAAATAATATGCAAAAAGAAAGAAACACATACATGTAGTTTAATAAAACTTTATTAAATAATATTTACCTAATCAATAATGATAAACATTATATTTTTTATAATAGACATTGGCTTAAAATAATTGCTCATTTTTGGAGAAAGATGATAGATTTGCTTTAAATATAGGGTGTTGGGTGGGGAAATGGTGGGTTGTCCACAACTCCCTGCTGCACACTTTACGAACTACGTTAAAAGAACCCTAGAAATTCACTGAAAAAAACAAAGGTTAAAGTAACGTTATAGTTAGGTAGAAATGTAATGTTTTAAAATCTAAAAACCATCGAAATTCACCAGTTATAGTTATCTCAAGTAACTATAACTTGTGCTCTAAGGTAACTATAACTCGCGCCCTCGCCATGCACTGTTAATTACTCCACATATTACACCACTCATGACATCTTCTATGACATAATTGATAAGATCACTACAACATTTGCAGTGAAATAATTGATGAGAAAACTGTGCATGGCAGGGCACGAGTTATAGTTACCGTGGATCACAAGTTATAGTTACTTCAGATAACTGTAACTGGTAAATTTCTGTGGTTTTTAGAGTTTAAAATGTCACATTTTCACCTAACTATAACATTGCTTAACCCTTTGATTTTTTCAGTGAAAAAAATATATGTGTGTGTGTGTATTTATGTATGTGTGTGTATATATATATATATATTCATATATATATATACATATATAAATTCATACCATAGGCTACATTATCATTCTGGGGATGATATCATCTTCATATATTTTCTATTTTTTATATTTTAGGCATCCAACTTTTGGATGTTCATTTATTTAGGTGTGGGCTTCAAATATAAATGCATAATTATTAATGTTGTTAAAATATTTGTTCTGTTGCAGCGCTATAATTGAGCTTGACTGAACATATTCATGTTTATTTTAGCATGATCACAATTGCTTTTCTAACTGTTGTTTTGAAATAATGAACAAAGCTTCATGGAAATTAATATCTTGATTTCTCATTTATTGTTTACAAACAGTAAGCAATGTTTCACAGAATATAAATAGGTGAAGGCTAAAGGAGCATCATTATTGTTTATTCTGAAATGTGTAACAATGTTCAGAGTACAGAAACTGGAATTAAGCATTATCAGATAGAGAGGAACTTTCATTCAAGAACTTCAGACTGAGGGTCGTGCAGAAGCTGTAAATACCTTTTCTTGTTGAAGGCTAAGGGAAAGGCACATCCAGACCCTAGACAAGCTTATCTTCCTGCATTGAGACAGGATAGTCTCTGAGGTGCAGAGGCAAGATCTGAAGCTGTCTCCTTGTTGAACACTACTTCTGAGATTCAGAAAAGATATGTGTGAGTAGGCCTTCTTTGAAAACTCGAGTAGTCACTTTTGATGCTAAGAACAACTTTGTAAGCCAAATGAAGGCGGAGGAAAGGGTTGGGGCTATTGGGGCTATTGATGTAGATAAAGCCTAAGATACCATCATAATGTTACAATATGTTCTATTGTTCTGCCTATTGACAAATATCATTACCACTGTCTTCTTTATTTCTGTTATAACTACTATTCATATTGTGTGCCCTAGCATAGGATTTTAAGTTTAATAAATCTTAAAAATGTATTGTAGTGTTCCTAGTGTTCTTATGCCTATTTATGATGAAAGAGGGTTAGGGTTTCACTAATTATTCCTGTGAGTCTCACAGAACTGATTGTTACCTAAAGAGCACCTTACTCATATAATGGTCAGGGGGTTTTGGGATACTACAATCCTTCAGGTTCTCTGTCTCGTATTGGCACATGGACAAAGGGGCCGATTCCGATTCAGGCCGGAAAACGTACCGACCGACTCGGTACGGGAATTTAGTCCGACCGACACATACCGGCGCTGCCCGATCCGCGTAGTACGATGCAATGCATGTGAATTACGACCGACTCGTACGGAACACAAGCCAAACGACCGAACCGCACGGAAACCAGCTATCCGGCCGGAAAACCACGCGAATCGAACCGACCGACACGCACCAGGAATGAACCCGACAGAAACGTACCCGCGAACTCCGACCCGCGCAGTACGATGCAATGCGTGTAAATCCAGACCGAGTCACACGGAGCTCAAGCCGTAAGACCAACACGCATACAAAACAGGGAGCCGAAGCAACCCAATACTCTGCGACCGATGCGTACGCCGCACATGAAACACAGCAGAAACACAGCTTGAAAGACTCGGAGAAGCTCGCACGAGCCAACTGCAGCATCCTACTCGGTCAGAAGAACGTCTCCTACATGCCTAAAAACTACAAAGGAAAAAATACAAAAAAAGGGCCAAACAAGCAATGACAAAGTCAATAAATACAGGGGGAA
Organism: Calotriton arnoldi; assembly: GCA_963921515.1. Lineage (NCBI taxonomy): Eukaryota > Metazoa > Chordata > Amphibia > Caudata > Salamandridae > Calotriton > Calotriton arnoldi. The sequence continues at coordinate 1,486,929 of CAWUFW010004597.1, read as the reverse complement.
AAACATGGAACAAAGACACACCCACAACTCCACCCATATAAAGGACACAAATCCCTACCATGATCCTTTGCAAATTCAACTGACCTGCCAGCACAGAACACCATCAGACAGCAACCACAGACACACTCACAACTCATCCATCACACAAGCCACACACCATTAGCACCTCCCAAATAGCACCCTCACATATACCCAGCAAAACCTACACACCCCCACCCTCACTTGCACACCCACACACACATCAATCCCCACCACCACCCATCACAATGCCCCCAAAGAAGAATCCAAAGTTCCTAGACAGTGAATTGGAAGTCCTGGTAGATGAAATCCTCAGGGTAGAGCCACAGTTGTTTGGTACATTGGTCCAACAGACCCCCATGTCGCAGAAAACCAAGATGTGGGAGAGGATCGTCGACAGGGTGAACGCACAATCACCATGTTTGCGCACAAAGGAAGACATCCAGAACAGGTGGTATGATGTGCGCAGGAAGGTCAAGGACCTCCTCAAGAAGGATTACGCCTTGAGCCATCGCACCGGCAGTGGCCCTCCTGCCAAACCAGTATACCTCAAGCCCTGGGAGGAGAAGGTGCGGGCCATCCTACCACCAGAGAGCGTACATGGACTATCAAACATCCCAGAGCCTGGTGAGTACACAACCAATATACCCAATATTGTGTGACAATACACACACATCACTGTCAAGGGGATAGTGAAACCATGCACCGTTAGCAAAGCCACAGTAACCAAAAGATAATCATCCCAAGATGTGTATGCTAGTCAGACAAACACAATACCTGCCATCTCATAGTGATATGTAACTGTGTCATGACATGTACAACCCTAACAATAAATAGAGCAAGGCAGTGGCACAAATCTAACCAACAAACACTGTCAGACATTTTGCCACCACTAGAACACCACCTCACAGGGAAGCTCACTGAAAGGAAGTTATTCTGTGTATGCTGGTGAAGTGAGTGTAGCCAATAGCATGATGGGAGTTGTAGTCACAGATATTGGTCACCCTCACAATTGGCCCATCAACACCACTCTGAACCATGCTCACATCACAGGGAGTGGAAAACCTGCAAGATGGCTGACACTGGGTACTGCTGTGGGGAGCACAAGGCCCTGCTGGGAACTGTGCACCAACCAACAGCAGGACACCACTGACTGACATCCTGAAAGCCAACTTGCACTCCCTGCAATGGAAGCACGTTCCATGGTGGGATATCTGGCTGGGTGGGAAGGAGGACTGACAGCTCTGACCATAGTTACCAGCAGCTTTTCTCACACACTCCCTTAACACAAACTCCACACAACTCACCTGGGAGAATGCATTGCCTCACACTCTAATTAAATATCCCACAAAGAACCACCACACTGGGTTATGCTGTGTGAAGCACAGGGACACTTTTGGGACTTGTAGCCAAACAAACGCCAGGACAACACTGCCAGCCATCCTGTCAGCACAGGCACACTACCCCACAGGGAAGCAGAGTCAAAAGGAAGGAAGTATGGGCATGCTGGGAAGGGGGGTGTAGGCAATAGCATGATGGGAGTGGTAGTCACAGCTCAACATCCCCCACCCACATGGCCCAGAAAACTCACACCGAAGCATGCACACCTCACAGGGAGTGAAAAGCCACTTCCAAGATGTCTGACACTGGCCTCAGCTGTGGGGAGCACAAGGCCCTGCTGTGAACTGTGCACCAACAAACAACAGGACCACACTGTCAGCCATCTTGCCATTGCTGTCACACTCACACACAGTGAGGTCGACTCAAAAGGAAGGAAGTATGGGCATGCTGGGAAGGGGGTGTAGGCAATAGCATGATGGGAGTGGTAGTCACAGATCAACATCCCCCACCCACATGGCCCAGCAAGCTCACACTGAAGCATGCACACCTCCCAGGGAGTGAAAAGCCACTTCAAAGATGTCTGACACTGGCCTCAGCTGTGGGGAGCACAAGGCCCTGCTGTGAACTGTGCACCAACAAACAACAGGACCACACTGTCAGACATCTTGCCATTGCTGTCACACTCACACACAGTGAAGTCGACTCAAAAGGAAGGAAGTATGGGCATGCTGGGAAGGGGGGTGTAGGCAATAGCATGATGGGAGTGGTAGTCACAGCTCAACATCCCCCAGCCACATGGCCCAGCAAGCTCACACTGAAGCATGCACACCTCACAGGGAGTGAAAAGCCACTTCAAAGATGTCTGACACTGGCCCCAGCTGTGGGGAGCACAAGGCCCTGCTGTGAACTGTGCACCAACAAACAACAGGACCACACTGTCAGACATCTTGCCATTGCTGTCACACTCACACACAGTGAAGTCGACTCAAAAGGAAGGAAGTATGGGCATGCTGGGAAGGGGGGTGTAGGCAATAGCATGATGGGAATGGTAGTCACAGCTCAACATCCCCCACCCACATGGCCCAGTAAGCTCACACTGAAGCATGCACACCTCACAGGGAGTGAAAAGCCACTTCCAAGATGTCTGACAATGGTGCTCTGTTGTGGGGAGCACAAGGCCCTGCTGGGAACTGTGCACCAACCAACAGCAGGACACCATTGACTGACATCCTGACAACCAACTTGCACTCCCTGCAATGGAAGCACGTTTCATGGTGGGATGTCTGGCCTGGGGGGAGGAGGAGTGCCAGCTCCGACTACAGCTACCAGCAGGCCCTTACACACACACCACTTCCACTAACTCCAAACAACACACCTGGGACCGTGCTTCACAAGAGAGTGAGTGAAAAGCCACTTCCAAGATGTCTGACACTGGCCTCAGCTGTGGGAGCACAAGGCCCTGCTGGGAACTGTGCACCAACAAACAACAGGACACCACTGACTGACATCCTGAGAGTTAACCTGCACCCACTGCAAGGGTGGCATCCTTCATGGTGGGATAACTGGGCTGGGGGGAGAAGGCGGTCTGGATGTCACATAAATACCACCAATGCTGGTCATGCACACACCTCAACATTCACATTGAAATGCTTCAGGTTGGCAGGACAATGTGCTACACCAATATCAACCTCTGACTGTGACAACTTAGGACAATGCAATGTACAGGCCCGCATCCAGAGGTACAGTCACAACTGTCAGGTGCTTGAACCATTGATGCCTGTAGAAACATAACATACATTGTGTGTCTCTTCCAAAAACAGGTGATGATGGGGACACAGCAGCAGATGATGAGGAGTCCCTGTCCCAGGCTCCGGTGGCCCCTGAGCTCTCTGGTGTGGAACAGCCTCTGGCCTCCTCGGATGGCGAAGACCTACCTGGCACCTCCGGTGTGAGTCATCATGCAGCATCAGCAGGACCATCATCTGCACCCCCTGCACCCACTCCTCCAACATCTGCCAACACACAGACCACCCCGCCGACACGGACAGACCAAGGACACTGAATGGCAACAGCACAGGGACCCCGGCCCACCGTGAAGCAACAGACAACAACCCCAGTACCAACCCCCAAGGGGGCCTAGGCTCACCTGTGCGTGCCACCGCAGGTCCCGCACGTGTGGCCAGGGGTGGTGGGAGGGGTGGTAGGCAGAGGTCGCTGTTTGCAGAGGGGTCTGGACTGCATGATGACCCACAACTGGTACGCATTGCTGATGCGTACCAGAATAGCACCGGAGAGGTCAGCCAGGTAGTGGGGATCCTCAAGGACATTCAACAGCAGCAGGCTGCCCATCATGCCCGCTTGGACTCCCACATGTCCCGTGTGGAGACACACATGTCTGGCATGGAGTCCAAGTGGGACACATTGGAAGAACTGACAGCGGTGCAGAGGGACATATTGACATGCCTCCACCAGATTAGCACCAACATGTCCACACCTCCCTGTGTGCCCACAACATCTGGTGCCGCAACAACTGCAACTGCCACAGGGAGTGAGGATGACTCTGGTGGAGAGTCCTCTGCACCGCAGCGGCCTGCACGTGAGGGTCCCCCCAGAAAGAAGAGGGGTCATCCGAGGAAGGAAAACTGAGAGGCAGATGGCCATGTACATCCCCCAGGAACCCAACACCTGTTCTGGAAATTCTCCTTTGTGTGCAAACTGTTCACCCTGTCGAATGCAACACAACTCTCCCACATGACATGGGGAGTTTAAGTTGGACTTATGTATCAGATGACTGTGGACTTTACTCAGGACATTTCTGCTACCAACACTTCCAACTCATCTGGGAACTTTGGATTCCAATCCCAATGTACAGCACCCACCATCCAGTGCACTATCCTCACACATGTATGTAAATAAACTCACTAATACACCATACTTGCCTCTGTTGTGATTCCAACGTTGTTTTCGTCATGGAGATGATGATCTGCTAAATGACACTGTGCATGCTAACTGCTACAGCAAGTTCAACACCGTCATGTGAGTCATGGCGACGTGACACATATGAGGGAGACACACCACTAGGGCTACACAACACATACACACCAGGGCCATCTGACTCATCGCCTACACTGATGTTGCCAGGAAATACAGTGGAATGCACAGACACCACACCTATTCAGAGTATGTGTTAACTAGCCCACAGGTGCAGTAAGCAAATGTCAGTCAGATGTGTGACCACAGACAACGCACATCCCAAACTGAAGCACAGGTTTATTACACATTTGCAACATGTTGTTTCCACTACAGATGCAAGGTAATCCCACATGGCAGTGGCCACACAGTCACCAAGTGTAGAAAAAATAAAGTCCAGGGGTGTGTGGCACATCACCTGTAGGGAAACGACTGCTTCCACCCTGGAAGTTGAATCATGGTGTCGGGGGATCCGAGTTGACCAAACAACTCTGAAAGTACCCTGTGAAGGACAGACATGGCACACAGTCAAAGGCACTGAAGAACAGGACAGAACTGCAATACTCATGCCCAATGCATGTCACAAGATACCTACACAAAACCAAGTTAGCATGTCAACACTGTTGGGGAGTACAGACTACCTGTAAGGACACATCGCTGCACGCATCCAGTCAAGTAGCACATGGCCACACCCAAACAGCAACAGAGCACCACCAACACATATCATGCAAACTCAAATCATTGACATACCAACTCTGTATACTCACATTCAGCTGAAGAAGTTGGTGATGAGCTGTGTGCGGACATCACCCTCATCATCATCACTGGCATCGTGGCCCAGGCCAGGATCCTCCACAGGTGGCGGATTTTGGTCATCGTCATCCAGGATGAGAGGCAACTCCTTCCGCACTGCCAGGTTGTGTAGCATGCAGCAGACAATGAGAATCTTGCACACCTTTGCAGGGGCATATGGGAGGGCCCCTCCTGTCTTGTCCAGGCAGCGAAAGCGGCTCTTCAGGAGACCAAATGTCCGCTCGATCACTCTCCTGGTCCGACCATGTGCCTCATTGTAGCGCATCTGGGCTGGTGTCACAGGGTTCCTGAGGGGTGTAAGCAACCACGGCATGTTGGGGTATCCGGAGTCACCTACATACAGACAATTACACATTAGCTGAGTTGGAAAAGAGGGTGGAATACTACATTGCAGAACACACACAATGGTACAAAGTCAGCACACACCGACAAGCCAGGCACGCTGGTTCTGCATCTGTGACATCATCCTCGGGATGCGACTACTCCTCATTACGTAGGCATCGTGTGCAGAACCGGGGAAACGTGCACACACATGTGAGATGCTCATATCTGCAAGACATACCACCAGGGCTTTGATAGAATGGTAATGTTTCCTGTTCCTGTATGCTTGCTCATGTGCCTGTGGTGGTACCAAAGCCACATGTGTCCCATCAATGGATCCGATGACATGTGGCATCCTTCCCAGGGCATAGAAGTCACTCTTCACGTCAGTGAGTTGTTGACGTTTAGGGAAATAGATGTACTGGTTCAAGTATCTCAACATCGCCTCCAAAACATCGCGTAGCACACGGCTGAACATGGTCTGTGACATCCCACCAGCAGACGCCACAGTGTGTTGAAAGGTACCGGTGGCAAAGAAGTGTAGGGCTGCCATCACCTTCACCTTGGGGGTTAGCGCTGCAGGGTATGGCCGGCCAGGTTGCAAATGTGGGGCCAAGCGCACCGCCAATTCCTCAATAAGCGGTCTGTTGAAGCGGTACCGTCGGATGCAGTCACGTTCAACCATGGTTGCAAGGTCAGGGAATGGTCTATGGACAGCTGGTGCCCTGCAGTGCATAGGTGAACAAAGAAAGATTGTCAGTCACCCCACATATGTGGCATTGACCATACTCAATATCACAAGATACATCATTACGAGACACAAGTACTTGATGTGTGTGCCGTTCTAAATGGACATATATGGCACCTACATGGCCAACATCTAACATCTCAGTTCAACATGTGTTGACAACAAGTTCCAGGTTGTGCTATGGGAAATCATTAGGCTGTGTCACAGTACCCATGTACTGCTGTCACGTTCCAAACACACACCACAGTGACAAGTGAGGACAGATGTGCCCCAGGCATCACAGCTCTTTGACAGGTAGATTCCCAGGGACCCTGTATTGCCACATGGACACTGGCATGACATGGCGTATCATGTACACGTCAGCAAAACAACCATGACTCCCACAGGTAGTGGCCCCTGTTGCCTCTGCAGGACAGACATGGACGTCTGTGACACACACACGCACAACATCAAAGTCGATGCACAAACAACGTGGATGTGGAGACTGTCTCCCATTGTGCACATGGAATCCGAGACATCTGAAACACAACATGCACACAGACTGTGGAGGGCCATCACAATTGTGGCAATGGGTCACCCTGTGACGTACATACCATCCCACATGGGACTCAGGGTGTATGTGACATAACACACACATATACAACCTGGAGATGTGACCATGCCACATGCTCTGAGATGAACAGTTGCACATCACAGTGGTCATGTGCACAACACACAAAGTATTCTGTCCCCATGAACATGTGCACAGCCTGGGAGAGGCTGCCCCCAAGTGCCACACAACAAACCACATGTTGACCCCCATACACACACAGGTAATGCAGCCTTACATGCCTTAGGATACAGTGTGGACAGGCTGTGGTGTTGTAGGTGTGCCCCTGGCAAGTAATTGTGGCTGGCATACGTTCACCAGTGACAACCATGGTGACATATGCGAGTGACTTGTACAGGGACGCGTCGTACAGCAATGGACCGATCCGTGTGCACGCATTGGCCATTGCATATGATGTGGACGGAGGCGTGTCGTTTTCCGAAATACGCGTTGTACAGCAATGGACCGATCGGTGCGCACGCATTGGCCATTGCATATGATGTGGACGGATGCGTGTTGTTTTTCGAAATACGCGTTGTACAGCAATGGACCGATCGGTGCGCACGCATTGGCTATAGACTGACATGGTAACGGACGCGTTTTTGAAGTTTTTACGAGTCGGATGCAGTGAATTCAGTTGGCCACCCACAACAATGTTGCAAATTCATGGGTGTCATGAAGTTGAACTTTTGAAGGATGCTGTGGGCGTGTATAAGTGGTGCAATTCCATGGATTGGCCAGATTCAGAAGATGCAAACGACTTGGACCTATCACTTTGGACACATGGGACAGTATCTGCCTCTGCAGCACACATATAATGCTGGCTGTTCCCCTGAGAGCTCACTTGCCTGCACTACATGCTCCAGGACGACATCTGCCACCACCACTGCTGCTATCTCTGCATCCTCTGGCTACTGCAATGGCACGTACTGTGGAGAGAGCCCCAGCCTTCAGCACTGAGGAGAACCAGGCCCTGCTGGACAGCCTCCTTCCACAGTACAGCAAGCTGTATGGGAAACCAGGGGAGCAGGTGAGTGTGCTGTCCACTGCCTTACTAATTGTGCATGTTGTCTGACTAGCAAGACTTACAGTGTGTACACCAGTGGCTAGCATGCTCACTGAGTAGTTGTCACCCCCAAAGTGTGTAGTTACATGCACTGAACAGGTATAGTGCAGTAACAGTGCATTCCAACAAGGTTTTACTTCCCAGGCAATGATACCATTTAGTAACTGCTGGACAACTGTTCATAGCCATAGTTGCACTACCTGTGTACATCCTATGCCCCTGTGATTGAGACATGTCTATCCAACTGTGTGATGCACGGATATGTTGCATGTGTAGTAATGGCCTTTTCACTTTGTCATCCTCACAGGTTGATGCCCACCAGAAGCAGGACATCTGGCTGACCATCGTCCGGGCAGTAAGATCTGTGGGGGTCTACAGGCGCAGGATCCGCAACTGCCAGAAGAGGTGGCAGGACCTTCGTGGCTGGATCCGGAGGATCGCAAGGGTCCAGCTGAAGCTGTCGCCTCCTCACAGGAGGGGCGGACACCGGACCCTGACCCCCACATGCTCCGGATTCTGGCGGTGGTCTTCCCTGACCTGGATGGGCAGCTGAAGGCCAGACAGCAGCAAGGAGGGGGTAAGTGCTAGCCTTTTCTGTGTACTATGACTAACATGCCCTATGCACTCCTTTAGCCTGGTTCCACTTCCACAGTACAACTGTCTTGTCGTCCTGGACTCATGTCCCTCACTTGTGTCATGCCCCCTCCTCATCTGATACACAGGTGTGGCCCTTACAGTCTGTGACTTAGGTCACTTGGGTACTGTGTACTTGCAGTTACCTGTGGTTCAAGTTGGGGACAGCATCAGTTACAGGAACTTTGTTGTGGGCTACATGGGTGGTACAATTGCTCACACAATGCCTGTGATCTGACATGTACTCTGGGTATGGCTTCACAATGTGTTCCAATTGCTGCTCTGACTCACCACATGTCTGGGGTATGTGCCACACACCCATGCTGCAGCAGAGACCAAGGGGGGAGCCTCAGAAGTATGTACATCATGTGTGTGACACATGCATAGCCACCTGCCTAGTGTTCAGGGTAATACCATGTTGCACATGGACCAGGACTGTAATGCCTACTCCGTACATCGAAGTGCACTCAGGTGTCTGCCTCTGTGTCACCGTGGTGTGGCCTTGCTTTTTTGACTCCTGGAGTGTTTAACAATTTGGGGTGGCCAGCCATCTGAGTTGTGACTATAGGATCTGCACATTGGTTAATGCATAGGTCTCTGATCCCTTGACTGTGCACAAAGGTGTATGAAACATTGAGGTGCAGGCAGCTTTGGTTCATTCTCATCAGACGGTGAAGTGCCCATGTGTATGGATTTGTGTTTGCAGTCACTCAAATGTCTCATTTGATTGACGTGGGATCATCTTAGTCCTCATGATGTGGGTGGCCAGGGGTGCACATGTGCACCTGTCAGCTACAGGGCTTGCATACCCAAAACTTCCCTGAGTGTGACACAGTGTAGACTGGTGTTGTGTGTATGCACTGCCCCTGTGACAGGAGACAGTTATGACTGACTTGCCAGACAGGCCTGTGCCATGACATTCAACTCGCAAAGGGTGATCCAGCAGTAGTGTGATATCTCCTGCAAGCACACCATTGTCGCATTGTCTATCAGGACATGAGGACATCATTGTGTCTGGTGATGGAAGCAAAACCCGCATATCGACAGAGACTCTGCCCGTCACTTTTCCTGACACATGTACTGAGTCAGTGGCAGGAGATGGCATGTGTTTGGAGTGACACATTTCCAGATGTTCTCTTGGATGTCCAACAACTGTGTATGTGGTGCATGTGTGCACATATGATTAGTCGCATACAACAGGCACCAGACAGATGGGTGCATGGACAGGTAGGATATGTGTGGCATGAATGACTGTCAGGCAGACAATGGGCTTCTTCAAATCAGTGTCAGCACTTATTGCAATGTCTAGCAAATGATGGCAGGGCTTGCTCTGTGATGTGCTGTACTTACTGTGGCGTGTGTGGTCAGTACAGGTGACTAATGTTGCTCTGTTTATCCTGATTCTTTGCAGATACATCCACGGCCACAGGAGGAGACAGCTTCACGGACCAGGAGGAGCGGCAGAGCCAGACTGGGTCCACTGCAGGGGAGACCGAGGGACCCAGTGGCACGGAGGGTGAGGGGAGCCCCACTGAGGAGACCTCAGCTACGACCACCTCGGCTGAGGACCACAGCACTTCCAGTGAGGACTCCCTTGTGGAGGCGGGTGTCAGCAGACCAGAGACAAAATCAAGCAAGTCTGCCCCCGCCACCACCGCCATCTCCACCCTCCCATCTGCTCCCATCCCACATGTCCGTGGAGGCTCCCGTGTAGGGGAGCGTGTCTCCTTCATGCCAGGCACCGCACCCCCTGCCTCTGTCTCCCCTGCTGCCATGAGTGTGGAGTCTGTGGACTTGCTTAAACAGATCCATGTAGGGCAGACATCAGTGCTGAGTGTCCTCCATGCACACACAGGTCTGTTGACACAACTGGTGTCATTTATGGAGGGCATGTCATCTGGCATGTCTGCCCTACATCGGACCAATAAGTCCATGGCCTCCTCACTGACGGCAGCAGTGTCCCTCCTGCAACAGTCCCTCACCCCTCCTACCTCTGCCCCATCCACAATCCCCAGCACCCTGCCTGTCCCAAGCACACACACACCGGCACAGGCACCCACCAGCACAGACACAAGCAGCACACAGACACACACGCCAAAATCCAGACGCACACGCACGCACAGTCAGGGGACTGATACCTCACTCACAGGGGATGGGGCCCAGGAACACACACACGCATCCACGAGCACTGCGCAGTCCTCAGATACCTCTCCCTCCAAAACCCCTTCCCTTGCCTCACCTGCAACCCCCCTCCCAGAAGCTCTTCCTCTGTGAGCTTGGCCTCTTCCCCACAGATCCATCTGACCCAACGCACAGGCGGAAGAGGCGACCACCACACACAGAGGGGAGTGCCCTCACACCTGGACACCCTCCCCCAGGCACAGGCAGACTGAGGACCCCATTCGGAAGTCCCCCCGGACCAGGAAGGGCAAGACCTCACCACCACCACGCAGCTCCACCACACAGTCTCTCTCCTTCATCCCCCAGGCCACCACTCCACAGGTTCCCCCGCCACACCCTGCCCCAGGTTCCCCCACACACCCATACCGCATCCCCAAAATGCTTAGGCCCTCCCCCCTACCACTTGCTCTTCCACCCCCAAGCCAGATGCTCGGCCTGTTTGTGCCACTGGTGTGGAGACCGGGTCCCCCCCCTCTGTCCTGCCCACCTCATCTGCCCCCCCTTCCACTCCCTTGGAGTTATGCACTGCAGTGGAGTCCACAACCACCCCGTCTGACTTGGGCACTGCAGTGGGGACCCAGTCCACTCCATCTGACCAGCCCACTGCAGTGGTGCCAGCACCCACACCATCTGACTTGTGCCCTACAGTGGTGCCGGCCCCCACTGAGTCAGACACCTCCACTGCAGTTGCCGGTGACACTCCTGCACCCACCACCCCTTCACTGCCTCCTTCTGGCATCCCCTGATCCTGTCCCTGCGGTGCCTGGCCTGCCCCTTGTATGCCCCTCCAAGGGGGATGTCCCCTGTCCGTACCAGTGCAGGCAAGCAATGGGTGACAAGTTGTCACATATCACCCTGTTCGGACTGTGTATGTGGACTGGCCATTGGCCTTAGTTTCTTTTGGACTTCAAATTTTTCTCAACATTTGCTGAATAAAGCCTCTTTTTGTTTACTGGTGGTTTTTCTTTTGATGTACATGATGTAGATGAGTATCATCATGCATTTGCTGTTGTAATAGTGTTCAGATCAGGTAAATGAAGTGTTGCTGTGATGGACTCCATGTGGTCCATGGGATATGTGTCCTAATCTAGTCTGGATCCATAGCATCCTTTGGTGCAGTCTGAGGGTGTAATGTTCTGCATTTGACACAGGGATGTACGTTTTACATTTGTAAATTGACATCTGTGGCTTACACTGATGCACATCTGGTGGGCTTACCACTGTTCAATGTTTCTATTTCCCTGACTGTGTGCACATCTCCACTGGACATGCAGTTTAGCACATCAATGTTGAAGGACTCATCTGTGTATACAGTGCAACTTGCTTGACACGTGTTTTGGGTATATGCAGATGACTGACGTAACACTCCCATACCCAGGCTGATGTGAGCAGAGCCTTCAGTGTGTTGTGATTGTTGACTCACTGACCGTGTGTTTTGCTGACATGTTTGAGTGGTGCACAGACAAGGTTTGGCACAGCGGACCATCCACAGGAGTGGAGTGCCCTCATGGCAGTGTGTAATCCCGTGAAATTGCCTGGGCCCGTGTTGTGTGTTGTGTAAGCATGTCTGTGTGTGTTCCCTTCCCTTTTCCTACACCGGCTGTGTCCCTACGGATGTTCCTGTTTGTGATGCTTGCTGAGTTGTCCTGTGTTCATCCAGCATCTTGTACCTGGTTTCTCCGTGATGTGGGTGCATGGCAAACTGATGTTCATCAGGTTGTCATCCCTAGTTGTCTTTGTTGTCAGGGCTGGGGATGTGGGCAAACGCAGATGAGACACAGTCAGGATTCCCCTTGGCACTTGTTGGTTACACAAGTCATGTAATTTACAGTTTGTGGTAGCTTTCAGTGATTGTGACACGTTGTGTGTGTGACTGCTGCCACTCCTCAGGGTCAGAGCTGCAATGTTGGAAGTTGTCTACGTGTGTTCTTTGTGGGTGACCTTGGCTTCTTCATTGGTGTGTGACTGTGGCCGGGATCCCATTGCTTGGGGTGGAGTTCACATCATGCCCATGTACGGCGTACTGTGCAGTGTGTCAGACATTCACGAGTCTTGTTGACTGTCCAGGTGTGATGGGTTTCTGCACCTTAGTTCCCACAACCACCCCTGGGATTGTCATGGGTGCATGTGCAATGTCACCTGTCCATGTGAGCTTCACTGCTGCACATTGGTGGAGATCAAGGTGTGTGGTGTTGAGTGTGTGTAAATGTGAGTTGTTGCACGGCTAGACCCCTACCTCCATATTGGCCTTGGCTGACAGGCCGTGCTGATTGATTTGTGCTTGTGTAGGTGTGATGGTAGTTTGTTGCTCAGGAGACATGGCTGTGGTTCACAGTGTGAACGACATCTACCTTTGTCATCACAGTGGGATTATCATGCAGGCTAGTGTCACCACAATGTGGGGTCCCTGGGGGTAGTGCTGTGGTGGGTCTGTGTCTTGCTGTGTTAGTTGCTGTTCCTACAAGCTTGTGTGACATGTGTAATTTGGGCTCCCTCTCATCTAACAATGCCTGATTGCCCACATAGGGGAATCCGATCCATGAGTTACTTTTGTATGGCACTGTATACACATCTGTGTAATTGGAATTCAGGCCTCCTCATGTGTTGTGTGGTTGCCTGGGGACAATGGCACACCCCCCATCACCTGTTGTGTTTGATATGCAGTGGGAGGCTGCCTGTTTGTGTTTGTGCATCTGCACCACTGCATTGGCATATCTTTGGTGTGCCATTGCCTGTATGTTGTTTGGAGGATTGCCCATGCTGTCCCTGTGACTCCTAGGTCATCAGTCAGCAGAATAATCATGGTTCGTATGTCCCATTGCTGCCATGGTATGGTATTTGTTCACCTCACATCTACAGTCTCCCCAGGATATCTACATTTGTGTGTCCATTAGTGCAGATATGTGGGTCTGCATTATGATGGTCACTTCTGGCATTGTGTAATTGATAAATGGAGACGATGTCAGTCCCCATGGGTGATGTTTGTCTGCACATGGCCAAAGGTATGTTTTATTTGCACTGCACTGTTTGCCTCACCCAATCTATGTTGCTATGGGACACAACCACTACTTTGCCACTGATGTGTTTGTTGTTCTGTGACCAGGAATCATCCATGCTGTTTGGCAGTTGCAGCGTTTTCCATGACAACACTTACCTTTTGGTCACTGTGATGATGGGGGTTTGGACCCCATTGCCACAATGTTCAAAATGTGCTTCAGCTATGGACCCCACACTTACCTTTTGGTCACTGTGATGATGGGGGTTTAGACCCCATTGCCACAATGTTCAAAATGTGCTTCAGCTATGGACCCCACACTTACCTTTTGGTCACTGTGATGATGGGGGTTTAGACCCCATTGCCACAATGTTCAAAATGTGCTTCAGCTATGGACCCCACACTTACCTTTTGGTCACTGTGATGATGGGGTTTAGACCCCATTGCCACAATGTTCAACATGTGCTTCAGCTATGGACCCCACACTTACTTTTTGGTCACTGTGATGATGGGGGTTTAGACCCCATTGCCACAATGTTCAAAATGTGCTTCAGCTATGGACCCCACACTTACCTTTTGGTCACTGTGATGATGGGGGTTTAGACCCCATTGCCACAATGTTCAAAATGTGCTTCAGCTATGGACCCCACACTTACCTTTTGGTCACTGTGATGATGGGGGTTTAGACCCCATTGCCACAATGTTCAAAATGTGCTTCAGCTATGGACCCCACACTTACCTTTTGGTCACTGTGATGATGGGGGTTTAGACCCCATTGCCACAATGTTCAAAATGTGCTTCAGCTATGGACCCCACACTTACCTTTTGGTCACTGTGATGATGGGGTTTAGACCCCATTGCCACAATGTTCAAAATGTGCTTCAGCTATGGACCCCACACTTACTTTTTGGTCACTGTGATGATGGGGGTTTAGACCCCATTGCCACAATGTTCAAAATGTGCTTCAGCTATGGACCCCACACTTACCTTTTGGTCACTGTGATGATGGGGGTTTAGACCCCATTCCCACAGTGGTCATGGACTGCTTGCATTTTGAAGGCCACACACATTTTTGTGTGACACATGTGATAGGGGGTCACATTGTATGTTCAATGTCATGTTCAGTGTTGTAGGCATTTGACACAGACAACACACTCTTGTCATGATGTTGGGGGATGTCTTTTGCTGACATTCCTTATGTTGGAGTATGCTGGTTGTGTCATGCATTACCCGTCCTATGAGTGGGGATGGTAGTTGTGACAGGCATCCAGCCCCCCATGAGTAGGGGTGGTGGTGGTGGTAGGTATCCAGGCCCCCATGAGTAGGGGTGGTGGTAGTGGTAGGCATCCAGCCCCCCCTGAGTAGTGGTGGTGGTCGTGACAGGCATCCAGTCCCCCCTGAGTAGGGGTGGTGGTGGTGGTAGGCATCCAGCCCCCCCTGAGTAGGGGTGGTGGTAGTGACAGGCATCCAGCCCCCCCTGAGTAGGGGTGGTGGTAGTGACAGGCATCCAGCCCCCCCTGAGTAGGGGTGGTGGTAGTGACAGGCATCCAGCCCCCCCTGAGTAGGGGTGGTGGTGGGGGTAGGTATCCAGGCCCCCATGAGTAGGGGTGGTGGTAGTGGTAGGCATCCAGCCCCCCTGAGTAGGGGTGGTGGTAGTGACAGGCATCCAGTCCCCCCTGAGTAGGGGTGGTGGTGGTAGGCATCCAGCCCCCCCTGAGTAGGGGTGGTGGTAGTGACAGGCATCCAGCCCCCCCTGAGTAGGGGTGGTGGTGGTGGTAGGTATCCAGGCCCCCATGAGTAGGGGTGGTGGAAGTGGTAGGCATCCAGCCCCCCCTGAGTAGGGGTGGTGGTGGTAGTGACAGGCATCCAGCACCCCATGAGTAGGGGTGGTGGTAGTGACAGGCATCCAGGCCCCCATGAGTAGGGGTGGTGGTAGTGGTAGGCATCCAGCCCCCCCTGAGTAGGGGTGGTGGTAGTGGTAGGCATCCAGGCCCCTATGGGTGTGTATGGCATTGGTGATAGCTATCCCGCCCCTATGGTTCTGATGTTGCTAGTGTACGTCATTTCTGCATCCCTATGTGTGTGTGACATATGTCGGGTACGTGTCGTTTGTTTGTGTAGTGGGTGTTTGACTTACCGTCTGAGCCGTACGCGTCCGTACCGGTTCCGGTAATAGATGTAGAGTATTGGTAGGACCTGTGCGATGGGATTCATGGTTGGTTCGTCTCGTTCGGGTTTCTCGTGGCTTCGACTCGTACTCGTAGCTGGCTTGTTCGTCTCGTAGCCGTGGATCGTCTTGTGGCACGAATTGGAGCTTATGTGCGGCTCTCCCGGATGCTCTGACGTGCCGGACGTAGCGACCAGTTCGGCGAGTACGGATTGTGCATCGCACTAGTCCGGCCGGAAGGTGCTGTGTATTTACTTCCGTGCGACTCGAATCGGCGTTTCCGGATCCAGCTCGGTCGGGGAACTGTAGATGGAATGGGTACGTATGGCTCGCTCGGAATTTTAGCAGTAATGCGCATCGTACTTGCTCGCTCGGACGACTGTTCGAATCGTTCGGGAAAAACGCGTTTGGCTCGTATTTTTTCCGGACGAATCGTATTCGGTGCGCTTCTGGCCGAGATCGGAATCAACCCCTAAGTCTTTAGTGCCCAAGGCTCTAGAAAACGTATTCCTTTAGCAGAACGCAAGATGGTGACCGCTTGACACGGCCGCTTGCAGCTCCATGATCACCTTCAAACCACCTATGAAACCACCACTTTAATAGAGGGTAAAGATGTTTGAAGTCGCAACGACCTTGTTAGCTCTAACCTCACATAGCCCTATGCCCTGTACGAGCTGCTGTAAAATCACCTCAAGACAAGGAGAGTTGTTACTGGCCTGTAGAAGATTTCTTGAGGTGGCTGATGGTACTGGCTGCTATTCTTCGTGGCAGGCATCGATCACAATGGGACCCAAGATTGCGGGTGGCAGTAGCAGAGGAAGAACGGCTGTCACGCTGTTGCTGAGTGGAGCGACCCCCGCTTCGACGGCCACGGGTCTGGGAGTGAAGACTACGATGGTATCCACATCATGACAGCCTGGGTGCTGACTGCAGCTGATGACCCGTATGGAGACCTTGGGGAAAGGAAGGGGAAGGGTGTGACAGCGCCCCAGCAGCGCCCGCCCGGCTCGATAGTTCTGGAGCTATTACGGGCGTCCCCCACAGGGGACGATTCCAGCCATGCTGACGAAAAGGTGATGCAGAAAGACTTGGGCATTAATGAGTTATCTCTCTTGGATAGGGAGACAGCCACTGCGTCTGCTACAGTGACACGGCCCCCAGGAGGAGTGATAACATTGATCAGTACTGATAAGGTAACAACTGCAGCTAGTTTGTTAGTTACTGAGGAGTCTGAGGGGAATAATGTGGGGAGTAATGAGAGAGACACAGCAAGTGACATTGCTCAAACTCAAACTCAAAAAGAAGCCCTGGAGGATACTACAGAACAAGAAAAGGCTACTCTGGAGATAGTCCAAAAAAGCTATGCTGGGGCAGACGGGGGGAGGGATGTCCCACCCCCAATTACTGCTCACCCACATCAGAAGGCTAGAAAAAGTCAGCAGTCATTAGCACGCTTATGGGGTTGGAGAAGGGGGCTACTGAACTAGAGCTTGACACAAATAACAGTTTTTTTCTCTGTCGAATGAAACTTGGTCGGCGAATGGATCAGGGTTAAGTACTGAATCAAGTGAGAATGAAAGCTTACCCCATACTAGCGGAATAGTTACTACGGCAACAGCACGTAAAGTTGTGAGAAAGTTGGGGGGCCATAACAGCTAGGGGGAAAAAGACCTTAAGTGGGATTACTCCCCAGTTGAGCAGTTGATTGGTACTATGGCTGCTGCGGTGCAGAGACAGAATATCGAGTAAAAAATAGTTGCAGTCATTAATATTGTGGTTCAGAAACATCGACAGCAAGAATATCATGGACAAGAATATCGACTTAAGGTAAGTAATATCGATTTTACAAATATTGAAGTGTTTAATATCGTTTGCAAAAATATAGTTGTTAAAAATATCATTTTTTTTATTAATGTTATGTATTTTAGTATGTATTTTATATGTATGTGTTGTACGTTTTTTGTATTTTTAATATTTGTGCTAAATTTTTAGTAGTTATTAATTTTTTTGTTATTTGAATTTTGCGTTTTTAGTTCCGTAGCGGGGTTGTGGGTGTATAGGGGAATAGGGTGGGAAGTAATTTAATTATATTAAATGTATTGATTATTTTTTATTTAATAATATTTGTTTAATTGAGATGTTATAGTGTTAAATGTGTAAAGAAATTTATTATTAATTAATTAATAATTGGTTGTTAATTAATTTTAATTAATTAATTGGTAATTAATTATGATAATTGTGTAATTAATTTTAGGTGTGTGTTGTGGTGTTTATAGGTGTAAAGGGTGGGAAGTAATTTATTTTTAATTGATGAATTAATAATTGGTTGTTAATTAATTTTAATTAATTAATTGGTAATTAATTATGGTAATTGTGTAATTAATTTTAGGTGTGTGTTGTGGTATTTATAGGAGTAAAGGGTGAGACGTAATTTGTATTAAATTAATTAATATATAGTTGTTAATTAATGTTAATTATTTGATATTTATTTTGGGTAGTTGTTTATTTTTTTGTGTGTTGTTTTTACTTTTAAAGGTGTAAAGGGTGGGTATTAAATACATTTGAATTACTTTATTATTAGTTGTTAATAGTAATAGTTTTGAATTTAAAAATAAGTTTTAATTGTGTTTTATTATTTTATAGTTTAATTTAGGTGTGTGTTGTGGATATTATAGTGTTAAAGTGTGTGTAGTCAATTAATAAATATAAAAATAAAACCGCGGCTCTGTGGAACTCCATGCCTGAACATTTCAGAAAGGCCAACTCAGAATCTATATTCCGTAAATCCTTGAAGACCTGGCTCTTTGGCCTTCCTTAGTACCCAGAGGCATTCGACAACTTGCCCTCACCTTTCTTGTCTCCGTTGCTAGTGCCGGGACACCTCTGTTGGGGGTAGCCGCGCACTCTACAAGCCACAAAATAAAATAAATGTTTATTAGTTTTTTTATTAATAGTATTTTTTTAATGGATTATTAAAATTATGTTAAATATGGAAGTAAATTTACTTTGAAATGTTGAAGTGTTTTGTTATTGGTGTGGTGTTATTGGGTAGGAAATATAATAAATACATTTATGTATTAATTAATTTTTTTGTTTGTAAATACTTTCTAGTTTAAAATAATTCTTTTTTATAAATGTCTTTATTATTTTATTTTCTATATTATTTGTAGGCTTTTGTTATATGTAATTAATATTATAATATGTTTTCTTTTTATATATTTCATATATTAGATTTTTCATTTGTAAAATATATATATATTTTTTTTAATTTTTAATTTTTAATATTTTTTATTTTTGTTTTAACTGTTTGAGTGTGAATAGTAATTTTTGTCTCTCCGCTATCTTTGCTATCCAACACTTTCTCTATTGTTGCACTCACTGGAGTTGGAATAGTACTTTTTACCCCTCTGCTATCCAGCAATTTCCCTACTGTTGCACTCACTGGAGTGGGAATAGTAATTTTTACCCCTCCGCTATCCAGCACTTTCTCTACTGTTGCACTCACTGGAGTGGGAATAGTAATTTTTACCCCTCCGCTATCCAACACTTTTTCCTACTGTTGCACTCTTTGGAGTGGGAATAGTAATTGTTACCCCTCCGCTATCCAGCACTCTCCCTACTGTTGCACTCTTTGGAGTGGGAATAGTAATTTTTTCCCCTCCGCTATCCAACACTTTCCCTACTGTATCTCTCACTGGAGTGGGGATAGTAATTTTTTCCCCTCTGCTATCCAACACTTTCCCTACTGTTGCACTCACTGGAGTTGGAATAGTAAATTTAATTCCTCCGCTATCCAACACTTACCCTACTTTTGCACTCACTGGAGTGCGAATAGTTATTTTTACCCGTTTGCTATCCAACACTTTCCCTACTGTTGCACTGATTGTATTGTGAAATGTAAGATTAAATATTTGTTAATAGTTTAATGCTTTAATTTATTATTGATTTTTGTTTCTTTATATTTTAAATCATTAATATATATTGGTATTTTTTTATATTATTTTAAACTTTAACATAAATTACAAATAATAGTTTATTAATTGTTTTAAAGTATAGATATATATATATATGTATAAATAATTTATTTGTTATATTTTATTAAAATGTATATTACATTTATTTTATTTTGTTAAAATTATATTTAATATTTTTAATATATATTATTTTATTTAATATTTATATAAAAGTTGCTATTTTATACATCTATATTTTTCACATCGATATTTTTTAGTCGATATTTTCATACTTACCTGTTTAAGTATAGGAGTCGATTTTTTTGTTTTCTATATTTTTTACTCGATATTTTTTACATCAATATTTTTTACATCGATGTTGTGTCAGTGAACCAGCTGCTGCACCTCAAGATGATCACCCTGTAATGCCACCCACCCTGGATATGGTTTTATAATGCGCTCTATCACACCGTGAGGAGGCCCGGCAGGATAGTTGTAGAGCTCAGTCTACCGCACGCAAACTGCAGGGCTCAGTTAGGAAGGTCGCTAAGACATGCAAAGCAATCATTGAGAGGCTGACTGATCTGGAAATGAGAACAGCTTCTCTCGAGACTGATATTGCGGGCGCCCAAGGACAAACAGAGGCTCATGAATCCCAGCTGATAGATATCCAGTGGAAACCGGAGGACCAAGAGAATCGCCAAAGACGTAACAACTTACGATTCCTAGGGATTCCAGAAGGAAAGGAGGGATCAGATATCCGATTGTACATGGTAGATCTGTTGAGTAAAGCCTTTCAGGACCTAGAAGGTTGGAACTGGTCCCAGGAGGTTCAGCGGGCTCACCGGGTGCCCCTTATTCTGAGACAACCTATCAGACCTGATATGAAGCCCCATGCTGTGCTAGTTTATTTTGGAAATTATCTACTGAGGCAAAATGTTTCTGAGAAAGCTAGACCTGAAGCCAAACGATCTGTAGGTGATATTTCTTTCTTTGCCAGGCTGGACCTTTGTCATGTAACTGTAGAGAGACGATGGCGCTTGCGCCAAATGATCAAACCATTTCAGGAGAAAGGGGCCCAGGCCTTTCTAATGAACTCGGCACAACTGAAAGTGGTTTGGGGGAGCGGATACGATTCTGCACCTCTGAGATTAAAGCCAAGGAGTTTCTCGCTGAGTTTGGGTCATAGTATAAAGGCCACCCCCTATGGCTTTCTCTCGATTGTTGTTATGCTCAATGTAGTCAAGGGTGGGTCAGCCTGAGAAGCAGCCCTGGACCCTAATGCCACGAAAAAGGGTACTGTAAGGGAAGGCAGGGGAAAAATGGTTCATTTGGAGGGGGGTGTATTTTGGCTTTTGGGTGGTGGGGCATAGGATGCTAAAACTGTTTTTGTTTTTCACTAAGGCCACTGGTCAGGGGAGCTGATTCTCATAATTCACAGACCAAGGATGGGTCTGTTTGCTTTCATTTTTGAGGGACTTAGGGGTGAGTGGGTGGGCGGTGTTGAGTGGGGTGGGCTGGGAAGGGCGGATGGGAGGGGTGGGTTGGGGGGTATAAGATGGGGGTATGTAGAAAAGGGGCAAAAACCCAGAGAATCAGCAGGAAATTTGGTTTTGTAGGTAATTTTTGGGCAGTCAGTGGAATGTTTACCTGCTGTTCAAATGGGTAAAATATCCATATGTTCAATAAACGTGGGCGGTCTTAATGATATAACAAAGTGTATCAGGGTGGGAGAGGTTTTAAGATCACTGGGAATTGATATAATATGTCAACAGGTGACTCATATTCCATGGGATAAGAGGGAAACCCTTACGATTAGTGGATATACTCTTATGGCATGTTCAACCCAGACCTCCATGGTTAGGGGAGTGGCTATTCATGTTAAAAATAATATGGCACCAGCCACACGAGTCCTGGAGGATAAGTGCGGTAGTGGGCAGTGGGCAGTGGTTTCACTACCTATAGGACTGACGGTGTGTACCATCTATGCCTCGAACCATGATGACCCTAGGGTATTGGAGGATCTTGAGCTGGAATTAGCAACTTGGCTGGACCCACTGATAATTTGTGGCGATCTAAATATCCATCTGGAGGTAACTGGGGCCCTAAGTCATAAATACCAGGGGAGAAAACCACAGGTGTAGAGGGCATTAGCTGCATTCAAGGTCAGCCATCATCAGGCCTGTGTTTGGGCCACGAAGAACCATTAGACTCAGGATTTGCCTATTTTGTATTCCCTCACAAAAAGTATGTTGGACTAGACTATTTTCTAGTTTCCACCATTCTCCGTGATAAAACTGGAATTAGGAAATTGCCTAAATTATTGTAGGACCACAACCCCCAGATCCTCGATGTCAGGGTACAAGGACACCCCAAGGGTCAGTTTAAGTGAACATTTGATAGTAAACGACTTGCTACCAATCAATTTATTGAACACATTAGGGGTTGGGTGCAATGATACTTTGATATAAATAGATATAGTGCCTCGAGGGAAATGGTCTTGTATGCTTTTAAAGCTGGTTTAAGGGGAGAGGTCATTAGTTTTGTGGGACAGAGCAGGAAACATCAGAAAGAGGAGATAAGTCAATTGATCGCACAGCTCGCTCTGGTAGAGGAAGAGCATACTACTGCAATAAACCGGAAGCAGGAAGAGCGACAAGCGCAACTACAGCTAGAAGTAGTCAGAATGAAAGCTAAGATTAATAGCTACTGTAATAAAAAGACAGCAGAAGCATATCAAGCTTATAAAAAGGAAAGTTACGAATATGGAGAGGCAGTAAGTAAGCTCTTAGCTCTATGTACTCGGCAGAAAATGGATAGGAATAATATCAGTAAGATCAAAAGGAAAGATGGGTCACATGCAACGGACTCTAAGTAAATCCTCAATGTATTTACAGAATTTTATAGGGAATTATATCTGGTGGGATCATTGGATATGGCTCAAGAGGAAGAAGAGGAAGAGTCTAGGGGGAGAACAGGAGGGATTGATCGGAACATTAGACAAGAGCTCGAGGCTGACATCACGTTACAGGAAGTCATAGACGCATTGCATCTGATGACCTCAGGCAAAGCAGCAGGCCCTGATTGAATTCCGCTTGAAATTTATAAGGTGCTTCAACCTGAGTTAGCTCCCTTAATTTTGGATTTGTTTTTAGGTGTTCAGCATAAAGGATTCCCCCCACAATCTTGGTTGGGTACGGATATAATTGTTTTTTTAAAGAAAGGTAAACCCTTAGATGACCCAGCCTCATATGGACCCATCTCACTCATCAATTCGGACGCTAAGCTCTATTCTAACATTTTCGCAGTCCGCTTAGGAAGGATTAAAGGGCAATTTGTTACTTCCTGGCAACATGGATTTATACCAGGCAGGAGGACCACAGACCATATTAGACGAGCTATAACGTTGTTTGATATAGTATCAGCTACAGGGGACCAGATGGCTTTGATCCTCCTAGATGCCCAATAAGCATTCGATCGAGTGTCATGGCACTATCTTTGGGAAATTTTGAGTCAAAATTGGCTTGGACCACGCTTTATCACCGCCATTAGAGCAATGTATCATAGTCCGTATGTCAGGATACAAATGATGGGTAGGGAATCAGAAGGAATAGAGGTTGCTAGAGGGACAAGGCACGGGTGTCCCTGCTCCCTAATTCTTTTCGCCCTGTACATCGATCCATTTATTAGACAAATACTTTTTTTTTTTTGCAGAGTTTTATATAGCGCGAACTTGACCCGAATCGGGTATCAGAGCGCTTTACATAGCACCAGTTACGTTACATTAGGACACACATTAATTTTTGTTAGGCACGGGGAGATTAAGTGATTTGCCCAGAATCACAGGATGTTCAGCGTCATTGCCGAGACTCGAACCCAGTTCCCCAGGTTCGAGGTTGGATGCCCTAGCCGTTAGGCCAACTCCTCTCCCCTACTTCAAAGACAAACGATTAAACCAGTTTCCGTCAGTGTACGAAGGTCTTAGCCTACGCAGATGATATAGCTATAGTGACTACGGATCCACAGAGAGTGATTGCAGAAGTAGAAATTCTGGCAGGGGAGTACGGGAGGAAGTCTGGGTACCTCCTCAATACGGAGAAAACTCATATTGTTTGTACTAGGAACATTGCTTTTCAGGATCTCCGCAGGACTGATACGGCTCTATGTCTTGGGATCAGGATAAACTAGAATGTGGATTCCATTTGGCCAATTAATATGGACCACCTGTTATATCTAAAATCAGTACAGATTTAAGACGAATGGATAAGATGCATTTGTCAATAACTGACAGATGTACTGTTCTCAAAATGGTCATATTTCCGAAGATACTTTATTTGTTTCGGTCTATCCCTCTTGAGGTGGAAGGTATTACTTTTAAGAAGTTAGAGTCTTTATTTTCAAATTTTATATGGGCATATAAGAAAATACAACAGTCTTTAAAGTTTTTAACACTTCCTCAGGAACAGGGCGGATGGGCGGTTCCTAATCTGTTATTTTATTATTGGTCTACAATGCTTCAACAGATGAGAGTTTTATTTACAGCAGGTAACAGGTATATAGAAGATCAGGAACTTGATGGTGCTCTGCCATCGATATATGAGCTGGCTATAGGAAAGGCAGCACGAGGGGTGTTACTTCGACAATTGGAGGCCAGCTACTACAAAAAACACGCTTTAAGTGCTTAAGAGCGGCCTGGAGTGTATGGAGTAAGGTCGGCAAAATATTGAAGCTACCAAGGTATCATAAGTATTCTCCCTTGTGGCGATTCCCCCTGTTTCCTTCCTCTTTTTACGAAGTAAGATAGGTGATATTTTTCTAACAGGACAACTGGGTTTATTCACTGAATTACGGGAGGCCTACGGAATTGATGATAGGTCTTATTTTAAATATGTGCAAGTCAAGGAATTTTTTAAGCAACTTAGGGGTGAAGTCTTTTCTCTAGATAAAATCCCTCTCCTAGAAGTCATTGCTCGTAAAGATTGTAGGATAAAGTATATTTCTAAAATCCTTTTGGATTATACCCCGGATGATCTAGACAAAGTAGAATCCAATTGGGCCAGGAAGTTAGGGGAAGAGGATACGGACCAATATATGTCGATTGCACTAGGAAGAAAGATTTTCCTTTCAGCCAACCTGAAGGCTCAACAATATAAAACAGTTTTCAATCTTTATTTTACGCCGGCTAAGTTATTTGGGTGGGGGAAAAGGGAAGATGATAACTGACCTTGGTGTGTAGAAAGCCCAGCAGAAGTGGTTCATATGTTTTGTGACTGTGAAAAAATGCAACCTTTAAAGAAAGGAATTGAGACCTTTTGGCGAAAGGTATTGGGCTGGGAAATTGGTATCAGCCCACTTATGATGCTCCTGGGGTATGATAATAAAGATCAATTGGAACAGACCCAGATATATTTTATTTTCATGTCAGATGCAGTAGCCTGCCTGCTGATAGCAACAAAATGGAAAGATTCAGACCCCCCAACTTATTATGCCTGGCTTGCCCGCTTACTCCACATTTTTAATCAAGAAAGATCCTAATATAATTGTAAGGGGAGGCGATCCGAAAAGCTGGGCAGTAGGAGTTGGGCCCCTATGTCCACCCGGATTAATGGGTGAAGAGAGAATAGGGATTGGTTTATCTCAGATCCCTCATGGGGAACAGCCCCTTTTAGGGAGGCACCTCTCATCGCTATTTAGAGGCTATAGTCCCCCTGAATTTGTTGACAGGTTAGCAGACATGCTCATATTCGAAACTGTATATTCCAATTTATTACATTGTAATTCCTGATTTTTACAGCTGACCGCGATAGGCATGGACCATCAGCATCCACGTTTATTATATATAAATATATAGCTTTTTAGCCTACACATTTAGACCAATTATGAAATGTATTACTGTTTTTACAACGGTTTAATGTTATTCAGTCTTACCATGAAATTTGTATTACAATTTGAGCTAAACTATCATAATAGCGCATGTAAAGAAAGCATTGACTACCATGTTTTGATATATGCTGTATTCCCTGGGATAAAATAAAAAAGAATCATAAAAAAAGAGAAAAAAAAAAAGAAACGTATTTCTGAGCAGGGTTCTGGACAGAAATCCTGAAAAAGTATCACTGAGAAAGATGGAAAGGAGGGTAGATGTTTCACTTGTGTTTTGGGTGGCTCGTTCAAAGTAGTTCTGTGATCTGAAGGTCTCCTCAACTACTTGTGGTGAATGACAGGCATTCAGTAAGTGCTCAAAGAAGTGTACCTGGGCTGCACTGCTGAGCTTATTCTTTACGAAAATTCTACTTGAGAGTGGTGTGGATTAATGGTAGGAATATAAGGCTTTTCTTTTGACATAGGTTTGATTATTGTTCCGGGTGATGCTTAAGAAGTATGTCATGGTGATTTTGCATAAAGAGAACACTGGTTTTGTTGGAGAACTCAATATCTGATGTTGTTTATTTAAACGATTGTTGCTTTTTGATTCATTTGACTATGTGTCATTACATTTGGTGGTGATTGAAAGTGAATTTAAGAAGGGTTGGCAGGCCATGATTCTCTTTACCTGCATGTGATTTGTGATGCAGATTCTAATGTGGAAGGATCCAAGTTTCAGTGTTCAGTTTGGTTATTTGAAGTTATGCAATTCTTATAAAGGACTGGGTTGTTGAAGATCTCTTCAAAGCATCCAATATACTTGCTATTAGCCTGAATCATAACTCTCCCGTTGTTATACCTGTTGATTGAGTTTCTGTGTGTGGGGGTTAATCTATTTTGAATTTATGCCTCCCTAACATTTCCAGGCACTCAGAAATGGATGCTTAATGCCAGTCTGCTTGTCTGCGGTTGAAGAATAGGTCATTTTAGTGATTTGAGCTTTCAATCTTGTGTACTAATTGTAATGAGAGTCCACATGCATTTTTTAGTGCTGAAAGCTTTAATATTCTTTTTAGTGTGGTACTGGGATATATAATTATGAAGCTATATAGACCATCTTTGCAAAGGCTGAACCTTTGCAAAGATTGATCATTGTCTTCACCCTTGGTACTAACTGCTGTCATTAACACAGGGGAAGCTGTCCCCCCAGGTCAGCCTCCATGGTGGGAACAACTACTAACAAGAGTAACCAGTAACCTCCTGATTAAAGATTTCATTGTGCCTTTAAAAAATGGGGGCAGTCCTCTTTGCTAATCCATTTCGGTATATTGATAGTGTCATTATATGATGCTTGTATTGGGAGTGCCAAGAACATTTCGATCTGCAGTGTCACTTTGATGCATTGCTCTTTTGATTCTCACACTCACAAAGCCTGCCACTTTGCGCAGCGCACTCGTTGCCAAGGTAAGAAATAGTTAATAGATCAAGCCCTGGATGTGCACTCCTGAAGTGGAAACCCTGATTCACAGAATCAGGCTGTCCAAGTTGATATACAATTACTTATATTTCCATTTGAATAAGTGCAAGAAAAAGAGGAAAATGAAAGAGGCAGGAAAAGGAGGTAAGCAGGAAAGCTTTTGTGAGGTGCCACAATGTTGGAACTTTGATGGATTCACATGTTTTTGCAGTTAGCACTAGTCCTGCAAATACTGATAAATGTACACTAACATTAAGTTGGCAAACGTGTACATGCAGTGTGGGAAAAAGAACGGGATAACCCCAAATGAAATGGAGGTGCAGTGCAACAGATTACTCCACATGGAAAGTTATTGTCTCTGTGGAAAAAAGAAAAACAATACAGTGAATTTTCCATAACAGAAATTCCGCATGGCAATAGGATAGGGTTCCAGGCTTTCTTCTGAAAATACACAAGAGAAGTAGATTTCAAGGGAATTCAATGGGAAACAAGCCTTTTGTGGATCACATGAAAACTCCTATTCTAACAAGTGCATGATTGTTTTCCAAAGTCATGAGTTTGCACTAAGTTGTAACATGTTTGTCAGTGTTTGGTTTTGATTCCAATTAAGCACAGCTGTGCTTTGCATACAAATAAACCACATTAAAATGCATTTTTCTTTATTAGCATTTAAATGATATGACCCTGTGCAACACAATAGCAATACACGTGCATCCCCTCAGAATCAGCATATTTCGCCCTCATAGTCAGGTATTGGAACATCAATGATCAAGGTTAGAACATTACAAGAATATCCCTGACATTTATGAGTGCAAGATTACAAGGAGTGTTTCACATTCAGGCAATAGCAATGTATATATGTCCATTAATCACCGTCTCAGCACCATCCCATATTAAACATGCAACATAGCAAAAACAAGTGAATAACAATAAGTAAGAGAAGAAGACCGCGGGTCCCCCCCCCCTACCAGTAGCTTCCAGATCCCTTAAGACCTATTGATATAGTAGAAGTTGTTCCATGCATGTCCTCCATTATCAAGCATATAGGCAGGTTTAAGGACATTTTAGAGCGACAACAGTAAGAGTGTGTTGTATGTCAGCAATGGGCAAATACATTTATTCCATCCATTAGGGAGGTGGGTCTGGGTCGTCTCTGTCACCTTCAGCTCCAGAGCTACTCCCAAGGTCTCAGATAATGCCTGTGTAATTGTCCCCAATGCCAGTAGGGTCTCTGCCGCCTTTCTCTCTCTGCGTGTTCTCCTCATATGAGCCTCTTCTGCTCCGGCTCACTTAATTAAATCTTTTTTCTTGTCTATGATAGTCAGAGGTGGGGGCTAAGTCAGCGTACTGCAAGGTGCCTTTTTGCCACCGTAGTTCCCAATATAGCGTACCGTCTGCTCAGGGCTTTCTTATGGTTTTCTGGGAGCAGGCTCAGCAAGCAACCAGGGATCTGCCATGGTATCGCCCACCCCGGTGCGTGCTGTATATGTGAAAGTACAGTCTCCCAGTATGGGACCACTAGTGTGCAGTGCCAGAGCAGGTGTATAAAGTCCGCCTCTGCAGCGCCACATCGGGGAAAGCGGGGGTCCCTGTCAGGGTAAATGAAGTGTAGTCGCTTGGGGGGAGAGATTTACCATATGCACAATATCATATTGTATTTGTTTGAACCACGCACAGGCAGACGCCCTGCGGACCCCAGTGTGTATTTTACACCAATCTTTTGGAGTGATAGGCTCATCACAGAGACGTTGCCACATCTCCTCCAGTCGCAACAACATTGTCCGTTTGTCCGCATGAAGGGCTCTGTACAGGTGTATTATTAGCCATCGCCCGCCTCCCATATTAAGTAACGTCATCATCATGTGTGAGGATTCAGGCGCGTCGGGTAACGCTGGCCACGGCTGTCGGGCAGTGGCAGCTATCTTTGCATATTGAGGGAATTGTCTACTCCCCATCCAAATGTATCCATCGCCTCTTGTATAGTAATGAAGCGTCCCTCCATATACAGAACAGACAACATGAGACACCCACCCTCTTGCCACTTATCGACCCCCAGTGTCCCTCACTGTTCAGATCAGACAACATGAGACCCCCACTCTCTTGAAACTTATCAACCACCATGTAAGTTGTAATCTGTGCGAATAGATGCAGTTTCCAGACATCTAGGTCGGGGCGTATGGGGTATTTCCAATCACTGTTTGAATTGTTCTGTTCCATATTTTGCCCATTAGTTGGATCAAGTATGGGAAGGTATCCGGGATATCTCGACCCCACATCAGCAATCTTCCCAATTGCACTCCATCATGCGTACCCGCAAATAATGATCTCTCCCAGTTAGGTTCTCTGCCTAGCCAGTGGACCGCATGCTGCAATTGGGCCACAAGGTAATATAATTCTAGATCAGGGACTTCCATTCCCCCTTTACTCCATTCTTTTTTTAGTACATGAAGGCGTACTTTGCATCTCCCACCCCCCCCCAGAGAAACTCCACCAATAGGGAGTCTAGTTCTCGGAACACCTTTTGGGGTATTTCGTACATCGCTCCTTTGAGGGTGTAAAGGCAGTGTGGCAGGACCACAATTTTGATTATTGCTATCTGTGCCATCATTGGCAATCTATGGGTGTTCCAAAATGTAATAGATTCACGTAAGTTAGTTATCACTCTGCCCAATTTCATGTCATATATGAGTTGCGCTAGTTTGTGCGACATATATTCCAAGGTATTTAACCTTGTCTAGTGGCCAGGGTAGGTCCAGGGTAGGGAGCAGATGGGCAGATATGCCTTGTAAGTGGCCCAGTGGAAACAATATGGATTTTGTATTATTAAGTAAGTCATAGCCATGAATATTCCCAGAATTCTTACAAAACATTAAGCAACAGCGGCCCTGAGATATCTGGCTTATGGATATAAATCATTTTGTCTTCAGCATAGAGTGACACTATATGTTCAGTGTTGCCTACTTTTACCCCCATCCATGTAGGGCATGTCGTAAACCACATGCAAGGAGTTCCATTTCTATAGCAAAAATCAACAGAGACAGGGGCATCCCTGTCTGGTTCCCCGCTGCAGTTCAATAACGTCTGATATATATCGGCCTGTTCGCACCCTAGCTCTTGAGGATCTATAAAGTAACTGTAACCCAACAAATATATTTGTGCCCCAGTCCCAATTTGGCCAGCACCTGAAAAGCATGCTCCCAGCGCACCAAATCAAATGCCTGTTCTATATCCAGAAAGACCAGTGCATAAGGGTATTCATGTAGCTACAGTGCATGGAGGACATTTGCCGAGACAACACAAGTTGTGTACTGTATTTCTCTTCAGGATAAATCCTGATTGGTCGGTGTGAATGAGTCGTGGGTGGTATAGGAGTAGTCTCCTCACCAATATGTCAACAGGGTCTTCTGATTGACATTCAGTATGGTGAGTGGTCTATAAGAGTTCAACTCTAAGGGGTCTCTACCCGGCTTAGGTATCATAACGATCCGGGCCTTTTTCATAGAATCCGGGAAGGAACCACCCCACAGTACCTCATTGTACACTGGTAGTAGTTTATCAGTGAGACTGTCAGAGAATAGCTTATAAAATTCAGTCAGAAATCTGTCATTGCCTGGTGCCTTAGCAGTTTTTAGGGTGGATATTGCGCCAACGAGTTCTTGTTTGTCTAATGGGGCACTCAAGACCTTACGGTCCTTAGAGGACAAGCACTTAAGTGGCAGATTCGACAGGAAGGCGGGCAGCGGAGTATCCATTGAGCCACACAGGGCCTTGGTATATACTCGTTGCAGGTGAGATGCAAAAGCATTATTGATTGCCTGCTGTGAGTACACTACTACAACCTGTTAGCTTTGAATTGCTAAAATAGGTTGCAGCACCTATTTGGAGTGTATCAGGGGGGCCAGCATGCGCCATGCTTTATTGCCTTCTATATACCAGCACCGTTGCCCCACATTTTGTATGTGTTTCTCAAGCTGGTCCCACAGCTCACATATTTTATGCTGTTGTCTGTCCCAGGTGCCCAGGCAGTTTGGGTTAGTCAATAACGTCCTTTGAAGTGTCACCAGTTCAGATTCGTTTCGGGTCAGGTCCTCCTCTAATGTTCGATGCATGCCAACCGTAGTGGTCAGGCACACCCCGCAGATCACAATTTTCATAGCGTCCCATTCTGTCGCCCTGTTGAGTGTGCTACCCCAGTTAAGTTTAATACATTAGGAGTGTGCCTCCATAAGCGTATGTTTAAAGACCTAATAAGTTAGGGAGTCAACATCAAGGTGCCATAGTGGTATTTTTGGACTCTGACATTCCAGTGAGTAAGTGAGTAGTACTGGTGAGTGAATTGATAGGTACTGTTCCAGGTATTGTGTGTTCACCACCCTGCATGTTGCATTTGTGTGCACAAAGAAATAGTCTAGGAAGCTATGCATTGCCGCCGCAGGCGTATAACAGGAGTATGTAAGTGTACTCCGATCTACAAGAGATAAAGTTTCAAGCAATTGTTTAAGAGCTATGTCAAATGGTGTTTAGTGTTGTGATGGGGGAGCAGCCTGTCCATCTGGCCATCTAGCACACAATTAAATTTGCCGCCCATTATGACCGCCACAGTGGGGGATATTTGGGCATATGCTAATGCCTTGCCAATAAAGGTACCATCATCTATATTTGGGGCATTGATATTAATTAGGCAGAGCTCGTTTGCATCCAGTGTACCCTTGAGTATCACATACCTCCCTTCTCGGTCAATAGTGGTCCGAGCATGTTTAAACAGGATCTCGGGTGCCACTCAGATGAGTGCCCCTCGGGGCATATTCAAAATAAGATGAGCATAGATTGAGCTCCTCCACCTCTTCATTAAGTACATGATACAGTCCCTCCATATATGTGTCTCTTGTAGACATGTCACAGCTATTCCATAGCGGCGGAGGTAAGCATACACCCTATTTTGTTTCACAGGGTTATTTAGACCCCGGACGTTCGAGATAAGCAGTTTATATTGAGTACCCATGAAATGTATAGGTAATTGCATTCACAAAAAATTAACTACGGTCCTTGCACAACATAGAACATGCAATGGTTTACAGGAGTCATATCATCTGGAGGCTGTCTTTTGCCATAGAAAAAAATGAGTGTTAACAATAGGGAAAACATTGCAATATCCGAAAAAGCCATAATCCCCTATACCCAGGTCCCTCCCACAGGCAGTTCCTGCTATACCCTCCAGGCACAACCGATGGTCAAGAGGTAGCAAAGCCCACCCCAGTCACCCACACTATCCTCTAAGTCCTAGATATAATAGAAATAAACACAACAAACAATGTAACTTCAGTCTAGGGCTCTAGGTCTGGCACAGATCACAAGCTCCTTCCAAAGCAGGGCTCAGCAATCAACACTAGGCCAGCCCCCAAACCACCCCTGCCATAGTGTACTTTTATCGCCCAATGCAAAAGAATGTGCGGTTAACAGAAGTGACTCAAGTCCCCCATCTAGAGGTAGGCAAAAGAAAGAAGCCGCCTGTGCCTCAATCGGAAAGGCAACCCACGCAGGCACCATTGCACCTGCGACATAGGAAATCAGACCATATCTACCAGCGAGGGTCCTCTCAATCTAACGCTGGTCCACTATCTTGAGTTTCTCTTACTAAACATAATGCAGAGAAGGAGTTCTGTGTGACCAGTGGTTCAGTCTCACCCTTCAGTGTGCCATCGGAACAGACTAGTATGCGTTTCACCCTTGCAGCTGTTCTTGGCCCCATCTGGTTGGTAGAGGCAGTCCGGCTCAGATTCGATCGGAGCGGGCCACGCAATCGCTGCTCCTTCCAAGCCGTCAAGTGCCCACTGCGGTCCAGGCCCAGAGATTCAATCCATTCTGTAACCTCCTGAGGTGTTTCATAGAAGTAGACTTTGCCCTCATGTTGTATTCGAAGCTTAGCTGGAAAGAGGAGCTGGAGCTGTACTGAATATTGTGTCCACGGAGCAGCCTTTTTACCTCTAAGAATGTTTTCTGGAGGTCTTGCACTTTTCTCACATAATCGAGAAATACCTGTATAGGCTTGTCCCCATACAGAGGAGGACTGTGGGTACAGATATGATGGAGAATATCGTCTCTGTCTCAATGGTTGTAGAAGCGTGGGCAATGAGTGCTCGAGGGGTGAGCCCCAGATCAGGCGGAGGCACTAACGCCCTGTGTGCCTGCTCTATAGAGAAGAATTTTGAAAGCGTTCTGGGTCTAAGCACAGTGGTAATCCAGTCCTAGGAAGAGGTCTGCAGAAGGGCCCTCCGCCCTCTCGGGGAAGCCAAGGAAAGTAGATTATTCCTGCGTGATTGCCCTGTGGCATCCTTGAGGCAATGTTCCATTTGCGTTGCGCTGGATTTCAGTCTCTCGATCGTGACTTGCAGTTCTTTAATGTTGCGTTGTATCACACTGACCTCTTCCTCAGTAGTCGTGACTCGATCCGCAACCTTACGCAGGTCCAATCACAGCATGATTTCTATCCATAGCCATCGAGCCCATCTTGGCTTCAAAAGCCAGTTGTGAGCCCTGAATGACAGCCAGGATGTCAGCAGTGCTTTGGGCAGTGTCTACCCGGCCCATCTCCGTTTGAGTGTCCTGCGTCATTTCCTGGAGTGCTGGACCAGGGCCTGTGTGCTGCACAATCTTATTTGTTTGACCCCCCCTTTGGCGCCTTATCTCTTACCATGTTGCCTACAGGGGCAGAGTGTCACAGAGCCCAGGATGACGCGTAGGCAAGCCGCACCCATTGTGGGGTTCAATTAAGGGCAGTAGACTGTCTGCGAGAGAGTACTTCAGTCGCCATCTCTCCATCACATTAAAATACATACAAAAAGAAAACACACTGTAAACAAACGAAAAGGAAGACATTTGGCAGAAATGCATTTGATGGTCTAAAAATCCCTATGTGCAGTATAGAGCTCCAGAAAAAAGGGAGTGGGATCATCTAATTAAATATTGTGACCTAAATATTATTTACAAAACTATTGCTCCACTGGGAGTGGATTTTCTTTTATTAACACCATGAGGCAATATTTGCGTAATTGATATTTAAGACACAATATTTTGGTTAGACGATATGTATGAACTTTGCCCACTCCTCTATAGTGTTATATTACTCACTTATTCCACCCGTCCTGCCCTCTTGCTGAAAAGTTTCCTCCTTTTTAGGTTGAGCCTAGAGTCAGCGCGCATGCGCTGCTCTGCGAGACTTACTGTACTGGAGTATGGAATAGAAGCCCCGCCCATTCTCCACCCATATTTGTCATTGGCTTCTGTCTTTGTCCTTCGTAAATGCAGGCTTCTGATTCAGTAATCGGCTTGTTAGTTCCTCCTTAGTCCCGCCTTGTCTTCATTTGTATCCTCCTATGGCTACTGGCCCTTTTACTTTGGTCGTTACACGGTACGTGTTAATTAGTCTGTAAGCACTATTTTCTTTATTGAGTTTCTCTTACTATAGGCAGGCGTGCGCTGTTTCAGCTGGAACTGCTTGTGTTTTTTTAAGCAGCACGGCAGTGCTTTATCTTATATTGTGTTTTTAAATTAACAACATGGGCGCCCGCTTTCTCCTTAACACGTGCGCCAGCTTTCAATAACAACACAGGCCCTCGTGTCTGTTTCTTCACCCCACCAACCAGACCTAAAGCCCCGCCTCCTCCACGAGACCGTGTACGGTACATACATTTGTTTTTTACAACCAGCCAATCAAAATTTCTTAGCGGCGTAGCATGTACTCATGATGTGTGAGATGTGACCGACAAACAGTAATGTTTTTATTATATTCATGAAGTTTTCCTGTTGTTGCTCATATTCAGCCCTGTACCCATCGCGCGACGCGTTCGCCATGACAGCGACTCCGTGTCCTCCAGCCTCCCCTCGTCCTTCTCTGTCCCTTCTTTTTTGAAGGGCTTTTACCAGAGCTCGGGGCAGAGGCTTCAGCAGTCCAAGGGCAAGGCCTCCAAGAGGTGAGCAGCACTGTTCTTCCTGCACTTGCTCGCTGCACAGCCCCCTTCTGTGCAGTGATCTTGGCTTCCCGTGGCTGACTAAACTATTAACCCAGCCTTCGAGTGTTTACAGTGGCGTTGGATTTTTTAACCCTTGTGATGAGACCTATAATTCCAGTAATTGGGGTTAACGGGCAAATTAAGAAATTAATTTACAATTCATGTGTAACCGTTCAATGTGCAGTGTTTGGACCATGTAATGAGTTGTTGCTGTGTGAGTATTTCACCTGAAAATGTGTTTGGGTTTTTGTGGGGCTTTCCTGTGACACCGTGTACCATTTTACTTTGAACTAACGTTGGTCTTCTGAGTGTTGTTTCCTGAAAAACAGAGGGGCGTCCCGTGGGAAAAGCACAAATTGTTTTCCTCCATGCTTCATCACGTCTGTGTCGCAGTAGTGTTACGTATTTACGAATGGTGTGAGAACGACTGCCCAGCCGCTCTCCGTGCAGGTAACAGCGGTGGGGAGGTGTGGCCGGGTAAGGGGGGATTTCGAGGGAAGATCCTGAAGGAAAATTAAATAAATAATACATTTTCCCTCAGCATCGTCCCTCGAAATCCCCCCTTACCCGGCCTCACCGCCCCACTGCTGTTACCTGCACGGACCGCGGCTGCGACTGCCACAGAGATTGCGCTCTGTTCGTAGTTGGTTTATTCAACCTCCTATGAGTTTAAGAGCCCCCATGAAGAGGTGCAAGGAAAGCTCTGACAGCCGATAGATATCCTGTTTATACCACACTTGTATTACAGCATGGCAAGCAGAAGACAGCACTTTCCCTTTTATATGCCACCCTGCACTGCTACAGCACCGTGCCTCCCTTCAAGAACCTGAAAAGGAGAGGCCCTATTTCATGCCCATTAAGGATCAGATTGTTTCAAATGTTTGAAGGAAACAAATATTATTTGTGGATACAGTTATTACTGCTGGTTTTTTGGTATTGCAGAGCGCTATCGCGCTTTCTTGTTCATAATGGGCCCACACCCACCACTCGCGGGAGGAGCTGCCCATGGCTGCCTTATATTTAACTGCTTCCAATGCGCAAAAGAAGCGGATTGTGTACCTAATACATTTTTCTTCTCACAGCCCGTCATCCCCCTCCCGCACACAGGCGCCGAGCTTGATGTTTCAGCAAGACGCCTGCTTTTACTTTCACAATGGCCTCTCAGCAAAGCTGATGTTCTTTGCCGCGACATATGTCTGCGCCTCCTTCACGTTTGAGTTTAAACATGCACTGTGCCTTCACACATTCCCTGAGCGCAGGTGAGAGGGAAGAAAATGACAACTGCAGGCGGCTCCTGGTGCCCGAGCAGCTTTACACATTTAATTTCATATTTTAATACTTCTCGCGGAGGCCTTACTAAGCCCACCACATTGACGAGTATCTGAAGCAGGAGCATTCCCCGAGCAAGCCGTACAGGGGTAAGTAATGGTGCTTGTTGACTCGAGTTTAAAACTAAGATGCAGGCGAAGTTTGGGGGTGACGTGGAGGCACCCGAGAAAGAGCAGACATACTTTCAGCTTCCATTTACCCTTAAGTTCTGTGTACGCTCAAGCGTAAGTAATTACATAACATGGTCTCTAATGAGGTGCGGCGGATTTTTCGGACATATGGTATGCTATCCGCAGAAGTCCAGTTCTGTAATTTAGTTGTGTTTTGGCTATATCCTAACTGACCATTCTGCCGCCCTCGTATTTAACCGTCACGCTGCAGGTTAAGGGGTTGCTGTCAGAGAAGGAATGGCTCACGAGAACCATGGCTCCATTTTAGCAGCAACCTCCTGCAGGGTTGAACTAGTGTGAACGTTTTTGTCAGGGTTGATTTTGGTTGCTAGCCAGACACTGCTTATGGGGTCCGTCTTTTTAATCTGATGGCTTTTTGCAGAACATTATATATCTTTGTATATAAGGTACCCTCCCTTGGCCCTTCCTGACCAATTGCCCACTCATCAACACGGGTGGACATCGGTAATTTCTTAACCCTTGTTTGGCTTTTAGCAAATTGTATTGCAATTAGTCCCCTTGTTATGAATACACTATAGGTTATTTTAATTAATTCTCAGGTGCCCTCACAGTCCTGATGAAGACCCTACTGTAAGGATTTAGGTCACCCTACACTTTCACTGGGTCGAAACGTCGACAGCTCTATACTTTACGCCAATGTGGACAACAGTGCTTTTTTCACTGCGCCAAACTTAACATAATGGCTTTGTAAATTTATTTGTAGCCCTGTGTCAGGCTGGACAGGCTTCATATGTAATTTTTGA
Source organism: Calotriton arnoldi (assembly GCA_963921515.1). NCBI lineage: Eukaryota > Metazoa > Chordata > Amphibia > Caudata > Salamandridae > Calotriton > Calotriton arnoldi. The sequence goes on along the minus strand of CAWUFW010004597.1, from coordinate 1,449,520 downwards.
TGTATATATTGTCACTGCCCTCCTCTTTTTTCACTAAACCCTCACTTTTGCACTTTGCTGCACCAACCTCTCTTTTTCTTATCTTGGGGCACCACTGCATAATTTATTCAGATATATGCTGTGTTCTGAACATGCCAACATGTGTTCAAAATGATTAAACAATGTTGAACATGAATTGTTTATGAGTAATTTAACGGACGCTATCATAAATCGTTGTTTGTTTTCAATTGTGTTTCACTGGGACCACTTTCTCCTGTACCGCTATTTACCCAGGTCCTAGTGACGTTTCTGGGTCATACCCATTTTTTGTAACTACAATGAGGAGCAACACGGTTGGCAGCTTGTGGTACTGAAAACTCGTTTCACCAAAAGCTCACTCTGCCCAAATGCCTCAAAGGCAGCTCAGCCCCACACTTACACTGGCCGCCATTTCAGGAGCTCCACCAGGGGAACAATGATGCATTCTGCATGTCGAGTAACTAGTTTACCAAGAAATAAAGCAAAAAATAAAATGTTTTTTGTACTCTAGGTCTGTATATATGTACGTTATGTAGGCTGTTGTGTATTCTAGATGTACATGAGACATGTTGATCTGTATGTACAATTTCACTAACAACACACATTACAAACTGAATTATTTGACACTTTATAATACGTATTTATTACTTCCCAACTTAATGGAACCCATTTAACCTACCTCAGAAGAAGCGAAGATTGAGTTAAAACCCTGCAAGGATTCAAACTCATGCCTTGCAGGTTACATGCAGCTATTGGCAGAGGCACAAAACCCACTGAACTGTTTTTACCAAGAACCTTTGTAACAAAAGAAATAACCCAGAAAAACATTTTACATAGACTACAAATATTCGATCTTCATAGTAACAGTAAAGCTCTGCAGCAGACATTTTAAACTTTTGTGATGATTCAGACATGTGATCAGATATTCCACAAACACATTTCTGCAGCAAGTGCATTACCCACGAGGCTATCTTACAACCAGAAACTCTGAGCTTGATTCATACACATAGATAGCTAGACACAGCAGGTGCCTCAATTCCTAAACCATCTAAAAATACAGTCAAGGAAGGCGTTAGGGCGGTGCGACCAGTGCAGTTGCACCTGGCACTAAGCGGGGGAGGAGGGGCACTGTGTTAGAAATACCTTTTGAGTTTTAAAGCATATGCCACAGTGTTCCTTGTGTGCCCAGCAGTTTTCAGGCAACAGTAAAAATGTCAAGATAACTCTGATGATTAATGTCCGGCTGGAGACAGATCAGAGTTTTGTCTAGTGGCAGTTTTGACTAATCATAAAGTAGTGGGAGGGTTAATGTGCCTGCTGCAAATAACTTTACTATGCAGATCACAGAACTGCATTTTATGTGAACAGCTGAGTGGGTTGCTGCCTTTGTCACAGGGATCCTTTTGCTACATCAGTTCATTAGTTACTGTCCTAATCCAGCACGGTAACCCATGAACTGTCATCAAAGAGCTGCATGCAAACTGCATGGTCTTTGTTAGAATGTTATGTTTTCCCCCATGTCTTTCCTAATCCCTAGATGCTAAAATGGGTTTGTTTGTGTATAAACACGTTCTTATTAGTAAAGCCAACCACTGTGGTATGTTTTAAATCCTGATTTTGTTCTTCTCCAGACTAAATACTCTTATAATATAGTGCCTACTAGTATGGATGACGTGGGATTCCTACACATTGTAATCATCATTGTCATATGTAACATTTCCTATAGACTGATTTACACTTGTATGATTCATTGCCTTTGAATAATGTGTGTATGATGTAAAGTGTCCTGACACCGTAGACTGGCATGAGAGGCGCTATCAAACAAATGAAACGCATGTGAGAGAGGGGCTGTGGAGAGATGAGGAACACTGTGTTGGAGGGTGGTAAGGGTGATAGTGGAGATAGAGGTCATTGGTGGCAGGGGCGTAACACAGGCCCCCGCAGCCCCCGCAGTGCGGGGGGCCCCAAGCTCCAGGGGGCCCCCTCAGCACAGCACTTCAGCCGGAGAGCTCCTGATAGAGTCCGGAGGGGGCCCCTCCACGTACCTTGCAGGGGGGCCCCTCCATTATCTTTACGCCACTGATTGGTGGGGCTCCAAAAAAGATTGTCGCTCCGGGTGACACCAGAGCTCAAGCCGGCCCTGAACACAGTCTACATATAGCCAACATAGAAAGTCAGAATAACAACATGAATAACACATTATTACTTGCCATCAATGCCTTTGGGTAAGAGTATTTAAAAACAATGTCTTCGGGGTCAGAGCCTTTAAAAATAACGTGTATGTATGTACTGGTAGACTGTAGTCTGACTATCACTGACTCTGCCCCTGCCTTTCTGCCTAGGTTTATCCGAATTTAAGATCGCCAAAGTACATGGTCTGCAGTTCCGCCACTTCCTTGTATGATGTAATCACCCTCATATTCAGACAAAATCGTGCTGTTCTCTGGTGAGCTGGAATGTGTTATCAAATAACGTTTATTTGATCACCCGCCCAGTGAGAAAAAAATGAAGGTTTCATAAATGCTCTTAATGGGAGACAGAAAGAAAGAATAACAGAGAGACAGACTAATCGAGAAGCAGAAAACGCGAATTCTAGCAACACAGCGTACAAATTAAATAGAAACAAAAGACGTTCGAAACGAGAACAATTATGAAACGGTAACCACACACTCCGAAACAATCTATTGACCTTGCTACACAACATATCGTATATCGGAATTCTTTAAGACTGCTACGTATATAGCAAATGGATATATGTTGTCATGTCTGTAAATTCACGATTTACTTTAATTGTGAACGCGATATTTCTTACTAATATTTTTATACTGAGGTCTTCAACCTCAACGAAAATCACTGGCGAAGTGCGACACCACAGCTTCACTCACAAAACTGTGAATTAGGCGCCTTCACAGAAAATGAAAATGGATGCACGTGCAGCCCATCTGTCACGCAGCGTGTCGCCACCAAATGTATAGGCCCCGCTCACTGATGTGCGCAGCGATTCGCTGAAACAAAAAAATGATTATTGCACATGGATTCGTGAACCTCCCTCGAAACAGCTGAATATGAAAAAAGCAGAAAAGGCCAGCTCCCTACCACAAACAACACTGTTAACTGGTTACCACAAATAACTGAAGGCCTATACTCAATCACAGTAAAGTATAAATACAGAGAACACACATTGGACAGGTGCCAAAGCCTGCTAAGGATCCACCGTTAACAAAATTACAGGGATGAGCTCTGTAATGCAAACTGCATTCAATCTAATTATGATAAACGCTGGAATGCATCAAAAATAACCAGGTATAATAGCTCCTGGAGTCGGTACCCCTATTAAGGGTACTTGGGCTCAGTCCGTTGGCTCTGATTATCCTGTGCTCTGGACCATGTTCTAAATAATGAGTACAGGGAAGCAGACTCTGAGACATCACTGGATGCTCTCTCAGCCAATTAAAGGTGGTCTCGAGAGGCGGCACATCCGGGCTCTGATGATAAATGACTCCCTCTATGATGCCTAATACGTTATTGCCTTTTACATCCATCCTTTGCATGCATTTACTGGAAAGCCTTGTTGAGCTTTCTGCTGTAGTAGGCCTTTCTGTAACCTTTAACCTTTGCTGTCAAGCCAATCCCAAACACTGTTTTAATGCTATTGTAAATGACACTGTACTTCATAAGAAGGTTCCATTTTGCTTCTCTTCTCAACACTTTTATGTTTGTTAGACTGTAGTAATGTGTCCCTGGATATTCTTTTTATGTTCATTTCTCAAACTGTAGTGCATCCACAGGTCCATTGTGTATATTATTCATGTCACTATAGAAAGGTGTTGGTTAAGAACATTAAATGCGGAGGACTTTGCACATATAGATTTAAAAAAATATATACATTTTTATTGATTATAGATGTATCAAGCGCATATATTGGCCAGCTACATTGAAACGTTTTTAAAACAAGATATTCTTTCTAGCATGTGCTTTGTTCTGTAGTGTAGACAATCCGTTCACAAACAGAACAAAACTTTCTTAATGCGGGAAATGCAAGTTATACATCTATTATAGCACTTTGCGTCATATATAACATAAAACTGTCCGCAGATCAAAGAAGGGTAAAAAAGAATGACATTTGTCTTTTATCCTCTAAACATATGCTACACTATCTAAAACGGTGGACCTAGTATAACATTCTCTTTTACTAATAACATTCTCTTTTGGTGTGCATGCTACTGCTCTGTGTCTCTCTGCAGGAAGACCCCCCCGACCTTGATGAGGACCCTCCCTTTAGAACTGCGGGTAACATCAGGGTGCAAATGGTGCATAGAGGGTTACTTCTGTCTCTCGGTTTGTGTCTTGGTAGGTGCACCCCTGGCCAGGTTCGGATTAGGAGGGGGGCCCTCCAAATTGGGGGTTACAGCCAGGGGCACAGCTTAGTCAGTGAGATTCGGGGGTGTGAACCTCAAATTTCCTATCTAACAAAGCAGTGGGCTCCAGGGTGGTGGAGTGAGATGATCAAACCTCGGGATGGAATGTTACCATGCGGAATAATGTCAGTACTGATTTGCATTAGGCGGGCCTGTGTCCAGAGTGGCACATTAGGCGAAAACGATGGATTGGAATGCTATCCTGAATGGTTGCCACTGGTTAGGCTATTTACAATCAATCTTCCGATCACCTTTGGGTGTGTGATTGCCAGTAGTATGCATGGAAACATGATACTGATGCAGCTCTCCATGCCTACTATTGCCAATGTTTGTGAATTGCAATAGGTAGTAAATTTGCAACCATTCAAGGAGTATTTCCATAGGTCAGAATTACTATGTTTTTGATTAACCTGCTGCTCTATATATAGTTACGCAAAAAACACACAGTTGATGGACGGAATGCAGAACAAATCAAAACATTCTCCCCCAGTTAAGAGATCTGGGTTAAATCCATCATTCTTTTGCTCACCATGCCACCCCAGTTTAGACCTGGCCATATGCAAATCAGTCTTGACCCTGTGCCTCATGGGAACAGTCCAGCCCGAACTGCCAAGACAGGTCCTCCCTGGGCCGGAAACAAGCATCCTAGGACCAGTTTCGAGGTTTCACCCCTCATCAGCCAGGATAGCTTGAATCCAGTGGCACAGTGAGCCCAGGACCCATGTCTGGGCATACCCGGCGCACTTAGGGCGAGAAAGCAAAAGACACACAGTTGATGGACGGAATGCAGAACAAATCAAAACATTCTCCCCCAGTCAAGAGATCTGGATTAAATCCATCATTCTTTTGCTCACCATGCCACCCCAGTTTAGACCTGGCCATATGCAAATCAGTCTTGACCCTGTGCCTCATGGGAACAGTCCAGCCCGAACTGCCAAGCCAGGTCCTCCCTGGACCGGAAACAAGCATCCTAGGACCGGTTTCGGGGTTTCACCCCTCATCAGCCAGGATAGCTTGAATCCAGTGGCACAGTGAGCCCGGGACCCACGTCTGGGCATACCCGGCGCACTTAGGGCGAGAAAGCAAAAGACACACAGTTGATGGACGGAATGCAGAACAAATCAAAACATTCTCCCTCAGTCAAGAGATCTGGGTTAAATCCATCATTCTTTTGCTCACCATGCCACCCCAGTTTAGACCTGACCATATGCAAATCAGTCTTGACCCTGTACCTCATGGGAACAGTCCAGCCCGAACTGCCAAGCCAGGTCCTCCCTGGACCGGAAACAAGCATCCTAGGACCGGTTTTGGGGTTTCACCCCTCATCAGCCAGGATAGCTTGAATCCAGTGGCACAGTGAGCCCGGGACCCACGCCTGGGCATACCTGGCGCACTTAGGGCGAGAAAGCAAAAGACACACAGTTGATGGACGGAATGCAGAACAAATCAAAACATTCTCCCCCAGTCAAGAGATCTGGGTTAAATCCATCATTCTTTTGCTCACCATGCCACCCCAGTTTAGACCTGGCCATATGCAAATCAGTCTTGACCCTGTGCCTCATGGGAACAGTCCAGCCCGAACTGCCAAGCCAGGTCCTCCCTGGACCGGAAACAAGCATCCTAGGACCGGTTTCGGGTTTCACCCTCATCAGCCAGGATAGCTTGAATCCAGTGGCACAGTGAGCCCGGGACCCACGTCTGGGCATACCCGGCGCACTTAGGGCGAGAAAGCAAAAGACACACAGTTGATGGACGGAATGCAGAACAAATCAAAACATTCTCCCTCAGTCAAGAGATCTGGGTTAAATCCATCATTCTTTTGCTCACCATGCCACCCCAGTTTAGACCTGACCATATGCAAATCAGTCTTGACCCTGTACCTCATGGGAACAGTCCAGCCCGAACTGCCAAGCCAGGTCCTCCCTGGACCGGAAACAAGCATCCTAGGACCGGTTTTGGGGTTTCACCCTCATCAGCCAGGATAGCTTGAATCCAGTGGCACAGTGAGCCCGGGACCCACGCCTGGGCATACCTGGCGCACTTAGGGCGAGAAAGCAAAGACACACAGTTGATGGACGGAATGCAGAACAAATCAAAACATTCTCCCCAGTCAAGAGATCTGGGTTAAATCCATCATTCTTTTGCTCACCATGCCACCCCAGTTTAGACCTGGCCATATGCAAATCAGTCTTGACCCTGTGCCTCATGGGAACAGTCCAGCCCGAACTGCCAAGCCAGGTCCTCCCTGGACCGGAAACAAGCATCCTAGGACCGGTTTCGGGGTTTCACCCTCATCAGCCAGGATAGCTTGAATCCAGTGGCACAGTGAGCCACTGGATTCTGCATTCCGTCCATCACTTGTGTGTCTTTTGCTTTCTCGCCCTAAGCGCGCTGGGTATGCCCAGACGTGGGTCTCGGGCTCACTGTGCCACTGGATTCAAGCTATCCCGGCTGATGAGGGGTGAAACCCTGAAACCGGTCCTTGGATGCTTGTTTCCGGTCCAGGGAGGACCTGGCTTGGCAGTTCGGGCTTGACTGTTCCCGTGAGGCACAGGGTCAAGACTGATTTGCATATGGCCAGGTCTAAACTGGGCTGGCATGGTGAGCAAAAGAATGATGGATTTAACCCAGATCTTTTGACTAGGGGTGAATGTTTTGATTTGTTCTGCATTCCGTCCATCACTTGTGTGTTTTTTGCTTTCTCACCCTAAGCGCGCCGGGTATGCCCAGACGTGGGTCTCGGGCTCACTGTGCCACTGGATTCAAGCTATCCCGGCTGATGAGGGGTGAAACCCCAAAACCGGTCCTTGGATGCTTGTTTCCGGTCCAGGCTGGACCTGGCTTGGCAGTTCGGGCTTGACTGTTCCCATGAGGCACAGGGTCAAGACTGATTTGCATATGGCCAGGTCTAAACTGGGGTGGCATGGTGAGCAAAAGAATGATGGATTTAACCCAGATCTTTTGACTAGGGGTGAATGTTTTGATTTGTTCTGCATTCCGTCCATCACTTGTGTGTCTTTTGCTATATATAGTTACGGTTCTGTTCCAAAAAATGAACTTTAAAAGCTCTTAGTGAAATGAGAACAAAGAGAAAAACCATCACAGACCTAGCAGACTCGACTCAGGGCCCCCAGACCCAACTACCAAGCAAAGAATGCATTTGAGGGGGTCACTCCCCAAAAACTCCCCCGAAGCTACACCCCTGCCCATCTCTGGGCCTGGTAGTTCTCCCTGGAACTGATGACTATGGTCACGTGAAATGCTACGACGTGGAGTTCCTGCCGTTGGGATCACGTATTCTTTTAATGTATTTTCACTTCAGACACAATTCATTGCCTCTGCTACGAGAAGCCTTAATGGTACAGATGAAATCGGTGCATGTAGACAAGGTTTCATGTTTCCAGTCCTTGCCACTGACAGCCACTGATACACATATTACCACATCTTAATGGGGTAATGCACCATGCAAATGAGGGAATACTCGCATTACATTGCTCAGGCACACACTTTGGGGCCTATTACGATGGAGGTCGGAAAGCCTCCGACCTTTGTTCAGAGGCTTTCCGACCCCCATCGTCAGTTTCAATTCCGACCGGCTGATTATGTATCAGCCGGTCGGGATTGAAACTGGCTGGTCATTCTGGCTGACTTCCGACGGGCTCAAGAAGCCCGTCGGCCAGTCGGAACCGGCTCATAATCCCAAAGGGCTGGCCTTTCCGCCCCTGGGATTACGGTGCACCGTTTCCGGCATGGTTTCCATGCTGGGCTGTCTGACATGGAAACCATGTAGGAAAGCGTGTTTCAGGGCCACCAGCAGGGCCCCCTTGTGTATGCCGCCTCCGGTTGGGGGCAGAGGGGGCACCTATGGTGCTCCCCTGTTGATCCCTGCACCCCGTGGCAGGCACCTTAAGGTGTCTGCCACGGGGTGCAGGGATGAACAACACCTCCCATTTCCCTATGGGAGCATGTATTACGGCTGGTTTACGGCTGTAATGCATGCTCCCATAGGGAAATGTCGGAATGCGACCGAACAGTGTTTGGTCGCATCGTAATGAGGCAGGCGGGACCGCCGACCAGAGGTCGTTGGTCCTGTTTACGAGACGTCCGCCCGACATCATACTCGCCCCCATAGTGCCCATGCAATGTATAAGGCAGAGAAGGGCCTGGACAATGTCTACAGCAGTAGAGGCTGCAAAGCTCCCTGCTCTCTCCACCTATGTGAAGATGTGGTGTTTTCCTCCAGAGTTGCCGACTAGGGAACCAGGTTCGAGTCCCGGCGTTGGCTCAACATCCTGTGATTTTGCGCAAATCAGTTAATCTCCCTGTGCCTTGAAAAATGAATCTGATCTGTGTAATGTAACTGGTAAAGCACTCCAATGCCCTTGGGCAGAGTTCGTACAATATAAAACTGAAAAACAAAAAACCCACTCCAGATCTGGTGACACAGTTTTCTGAGCAGTGATGCAGCAATCTCCTGCAGCAAAAAATCTTTATTATTCAACCACCAAAATGGCTCAAACTTAATCTGCTTAATGTTTTGCAACAGTGAAAATGTAACGTATTATGGCGAGCTACAATCTCAAAATATTTATTGAATTGAGGGTGATATTTTTTTTAATACATTTCAGTATTAGAACTAAATCGTGCTGAGATTTATACCTTTTCAGTCTCCATTACAAGAATGATATTTCACATCAAGTTGATGCCCACCGCTCCCCAATATTTCTGCGTTAGTGTGTACACCATAAGGACAGAACATATTTCTTTCAAAGGAAAAAAGCCTGCCTTAGAGCAAATGGGCTCATTTCCCAACCCACATTTCGCTGGTGTTTTGAAATAAAGTACATCTCCTGGCCCATTATTGAATGTGATCTCATCCTCAGCGTCATTTGTCATTGTTCCTCTCTCTGTCTCTTCCCTCTTCTGGCCCTGACCCCTGGATTGCAGTCATCACTAATGCTTTAAAGTGACAGGGCACAATGTGCACCTTATTTCAGTCGCACTTACATCAAGGCTGAGGTCATGGTGACGGCGCCTCAGTCCTGTCACGGCTGTGAAAAGAACCAGAAACTCTTTTATTTAAGTAAGATACATGTCACAGAAATCAGCTTGACAAAAATGATAGTGTGCAGTGCGGATGCAAGTCAACAGAGCGACAGCAGGGCAGGTAAAGTATGCTAGGCTAAGAATGAGTTTAGTTGCAACTCCCAGCCGCCCCCACCCTCACCCTCACCCTCACGAGGTACAGATGCATTATGATTTGTAAGTCAAGTTTCTTGGGTCACATTTTGTAAATCAGGCACTGGTGATCAAAACAAAAACACACACAAAAGGTGAATGCTTGCAATTTTTCTAACTACTGGCAATCGCTCGAGGTAACACTCCAACCCAACAGGGATGTAGCTACAGAGGGGGTGTATAGAGTGTTACACACCCCAACAAATGTATTATTTAATAAATAGTTGTATATAGGATCTTTCAGTTGGGTATGGCAAGGTGTCTGTCGGATTTCACCTGGCATTTTTAAATACTCAGACCAACACACACACACACACACGCACACACACATGCACACGCACACACACACACACACACACACACACACACTCTCTCTCTCTCTCACTCTCTCTCTCCCTCTCTCTCATCTCTGTTTTGAAGGTCTCAAAACATGGTTATTTTACAAAGCACTGTGTTTGAAATACCCCCTCACAATCCTCACTCCTTTCCATTTCCACTGGTCCTTAAGCCTCCCCCTCATGCGCTGCTTCCTATATAATGTTTAACATGATATGCTAGCTTGGGTGCCGAGGCACAGTGAGCATGCATGGACCCATGTCTGGGCATACCCTTGCCACCAATCATGTGAATTTTAAATCTCACAGAGAAGAAGCATGTGAAAAAATGCCCCACCACTAGCCAATCCTAAGAGAAAGATTGCCACAAATTGAATCCTTAGTCTCAACATGATCAAAAACATATTATTTAATATAGCCATACAAGCCAAAATGTTTTACCACAAATTAGCACCAAAGAGGTAATCTTGTAAATCCACAAAACACCCACACATAAAATATTAAATCTTATCATAAGTTTGATTTGTAAATAAACCACACACACACCATGAACAGTATGAGGGGCAGACTCAGTGGTGAGCCTCTGCTCATGGGTGATAGTCTTGCAGGACCAAGATAAAGGGGGAGTATGTCACGTGTTGATTTGGACTGGAGGTACATTTCAAAAGGCCTGCTTACCTACCACCAAAGACCTCAAATACCGGAACAGTTTTGATTGACACAGAACAGATGGAAATTACTTCAACATAAGTGACTCTTGACAAGGGGAACAAGGCCCATGTTGATGTGGACATAGGGCCACATGTATGTAACTTTTTTGAGCTTGCAAACGTCCGTATTCATAGAATTGGGTCGTTTGTGACCGCAAAAAAGCCTTTTTCAATGTACAAACCCTATTTTGCGATTCAGTAACCTATTGCCGAATTGCAAAATAGGTTTGCAATTCGGTATTAGGAAGGGGCGTGTTTAGGGCGTCCCTTTCTAATAGCGACTCGGAGTGGTATGTAAGAATGTTTTGCGGCCAAAATGTGGTCGCAAAACATTCGCTTTTTACCACCAAATACAATTTGGTTTTAATCCATTTGCAAACGGAAAGGGGTCCCCAAGGGACCCCTTCCCCTTTGTGAATGCATGCAAAATCATATTTTAAGGACAAGCAGTGTTCCCACTGACCACTGCCTACTCTTAAAAAATGAGATTGAAACGTTTCATTTTCCTTTTTGAAACGCATCCCGTTTTCCTTTAAGGAAAATCACCTGCACTTAAAAAAAAAAAAAGTTGCTTTACTTAAAAGCAAACACAGACATGGTGGTCCTCTGCCCCCAGCAGGCCACCATCCCTGTGTTTTTAGCGAATCCCAATAGGTTGCGAATTTCAACATACCTCATGAATATTAATAAGGTAGGTCAATTACGACCCCAATGGGAATCGCTAACAGTGTGAAACACACTGTTGTACATAGCTGTTTGCAATTTCCAAATAGTGAATCCCAAAAAATCGTTATTAGGAACTCGCAAACAGAAATCTATGTCAAGTGGCCCCCAAGTCCGTAGTCATTCTGGTGGTAAGAATGCTGTCCCATTTGCGAGACACCCACTTCTTCATTGCTTGATTAGGGCCTGCAATAGCTCAAATACTGAAAATAATATGTGTAATCCCTTTATGAAAGTAATATTTTTGTAAGTCACGCTTTGTACATGTTTGAAACGTGAGACAAAGGAAGCCCTCCACATAATAGTCATCCAGACGTTGTAATTGTATTTTCTTTATGTATTTTTAGCTCTTCTGGAGAACTGATATTGAAGAAGGAGGTGAAACAGAGGTTACAGAGTCCTTTTTTAAAATTATTTTTAAAAGCAAATATACTTATTATACAAAACAGTTAACATCAGAGCATCCACATAGCTCCAAAGATAATACTAATAATGTGCATACATTGAATTATAAGAAAATATATTGGACACAAGTAGGCTCATTATGAGTGCCCAGTATTGGTCCAAGTATTTCCCAAGGTATTACTGATACTGGGGGCATTGGTAACTTCTTAGGGGGGTATGAGATTAGGACTGTGCCCTTCGGGGTCCTAAGATAAATTACTGTGGGACTCAGGGACACCACATCCAATTCCCTAATTTTTCCATGGGGTTTCAACTGGAGCAGGTGAAGGCTCGGGGTGAAAGACACTGGGCCTCATTTATGGGTTTTTTGCCGTAGGGCAGCGCAGCAGGCCTTGCTGCTGCGCTGCCCAACAGCAAAAGAAAAGGGCAGGAATGTGCCGTATCTATTAGATACGGCGCATTCATATCCTTTTCCCCTGCGCCTGCGCACAATGGGCTGCCGCGTGCTAACGCAGGCACCTTTGCACGATGGTGCAAGGGTGCCTGCGTTGCGGGGGTGATTATTTTTGTGCAGGAAGGGAAACCTTCCTGCGCAAAAACAACCACATGAGGCCTTTTCCTCTTTCTATGTGTGATGCAGAAGGCAGCACACATAGAAAGGGGAAAAACGAGGAGAAATAAAGATATTTCTCTTAGTTGTGCCTCTCTTACGCCTCCACTGGCGAGGCGTAAGTTTTTGCCGCTGCCTCAGACTTACGATTTCTCGTAAATCTGGGGCAGTGTCAAAAAGCCATGGTTGTTGCTGGGAACGCCCCCAGCAACACCCATCGAACGCCCCTATCACACAGTTTTCTGAGTGAAAGGGGCACATATTTCTAAGGCCATGAAAAGCCACGTAACGTCAAAAAAGTGACGACCCGGCAGCGCAAAAGAGCCGGTAGGGCCTCAGGCCCTTTGTATCAATGGTAAATCCATCTATCTGTGGAACTCGTAATTCCCATTGGGCAGGAAGTCCCCATTTCATGCCCCACGTCTGCATTAAAACTATTCTTGTAATTAAAACTAAAACCAATTATAATAATAAAACAACATTACAGATAAAAAAGCTTCATTGAGTCTAGCAAAGATTTTGTCATTTCATAAATAAAAGTAAATTTCCATGTTCTATGTGGTGCCTTGATGGTACACCACTCAGCTGTCTTCATTCGGTATACCTGCGCACGCAGCAGTCAAAACCTTTGTTGTGTAACCAATATTCTGGTTCGTTAGTCCTTTGAAGCACATAAGTGTTGCATCTTTGTACTTGTAATAAGACACGTGTAGCTCGGTGGAGATGGGCGGCTGCGTGAGCACTGGAGGCAGCAGAACCCATTAAACGATGTATTTAGGAGCCTGGCTGGCAGTAATCAGAGGTACCGCCATGGCATTCTTTGTACAATATTCATTTCCCTAAAATGAGCAGTGATTTGAAAAAGGAAACTGTTCAAGAACCTCTTTGAAATGTAGCATTTTTCTGGATCTGTTACGAAAATATTTGGGGAAAAACCCAAGAACCCATCTTTGCAACTGTTTCTGTAAAATGTTTCTTTTTTGAGAAGCTGATAAAGAAACGCCCCAGAAATCCAGAATTTGTTTCCATTTTAGTAAAAAATATTTGGTAGGCAACTGTCACCTCTAGTCTATTGCATCTGTTTGAATTAAATAAATCATGGACGTTTCTGTGGATCGGCCAAGTGAAAGGGGTTGGTCACACAAGGTGGTCAGGCTGCAGTGTAGAGGTTGCAAAGATAAGCCCTTCAAAGAGACACGGGGACACTGACACAAACACCGGGACAAAGACAGTGGAAGACAGCTGTGGACACCAGGCAAAGCCACAGGTTCAACAAACACTGGCCATTGACTCTAGGATACAGAACCCGGGTCATGCCTACTGGAAGATAAATACTGGAACAAGAACACTGGACAGCGAGACTGGGATACAGACACCGGGGCATGCCTACTGGAAGATAAATACTGGAACAAGAACACTGGACAGCGACACTGGGATACAGGGACCGGGGCATGCCCAGAGAAAGATAAATACTGGAACAAGAACACTGGACAACAACACTGGGATACAGACCCCGGGGCATGCCTACTGGAAGATAAATACTGGAACAAGAACACTGGACAACAACACTGGGATACAGACACCGGGGCATGCCTACTGGAAGATAAATACTGGAACAAGAACACTGGACAGCGACTCTGGGATACAGACACCGGGGCATGCCTACTGGAAGATAAATACTGGAACAAGAACACTGGACAGCGACACTGGGATACAGGGACCGGGGCATGCCCAGAGAAAGATAAATACTGGAACAAGAACACTGGACAACAACACTGGGATACAGACCCCGGGGCATGCCTACTGGAAGATAAATACTGGAACAAGAACACTGGACAACAACACTGGGATACAGACACCGGGGCATGCCTACTGGAAGATAAATACTGGAACAAGAACACTGGACAGCGACTCTGGGATACAGACACCGGGACATGCCTACTGGAAGATAAATACTGGAACAAGAACACTGGACAGCGACACTGGGATACAGAAACCGGGTCATGCCTACTGGAAGATAAATAATGGAACAAGAACACTGGACAACGACACGGGGATACAGGGCCCGGGGCATGCCTACAGGAAGATAAATACTGGAACAAGAACACTGGACAACAACACTGGGATACAGACACCGGGGCATGCATATTGGAAGATAAATACTGGAACAAGAACACTGGACAACAACACTGGGATACAGACACCGGGGCATGCATATTGGAAGATAAATACTGGAACAAGAACACTGGACAACAACACTGGGATACAGACACCGGGGCATGCCTACTGGAAGATAAATACTGGAACAAGAACACTGGACAATGACACTGGGATACAGGGACCGGGGCATGCCCAGAGAAAGATAAATACTGAAACAAGAACACTGGACAACAACACTGGGATACAGACACCGGGGCATGCCTACTGGAAGATAAATACTGGAACAAGAACACTGGACAGCGACACTGGGATACAGACACCTGGGCATGCCTACTGGAAGATAAATACTGGAACAAGAACACTGGACAACGACACTGGGATACAGGGACCGGGGCATGCCTAGAGAAAGATAATTACTGGAACAAGAACACTGGACAACAACACTGGGATACAGACACCGGGGCATGCCTACTGGAAGATAAATACTGGAACAAGAACACTGGACAGCGACACTGGGATACAGACACCGGGGCATGCCTACTCGAAGATAAATACTGGAACAAGAACACTGGACAGCGACACTGGGATACAGAAACCGGGTCATGCCTACTGGAAGATAAATACTGGAACAAGAACACTGGACAACGACACGGGGATACAGGGCCCGGGGCATGCCTACAGGAAGATAAATACTGGAATAAGAACACTGGACAACAACACTGGGATACAGACACCGGGGCATGCATATTGGAAGATAAATACTGGAACAAGAACACTGGACAACAACACTGGGATACAGACACCGGGGCATGCATATTGTAAGATAAATACTGGAACAAGAACACTGGACAACAACACTGGGATACAGGCACCAGAGCATGTCTACTTGATGATAAATACTGGAAAACGAATACTGGACAACAACACTGGGATACAGGCACTGGGGCATGCCTACTGGATGATAAATACTGTAACAACACTAGACAACAACACTGGGATACAGACACCAGGGCATGCGTACTAGAAGATAAATACTTGATCAACACTCGACAACAACACTGGGATACAGACACCAAGGCATGCCTACTGGATGATAAATACTGGAACAAGAACACCCGGCAACAACACTGGGATACAGACACCAGGGCATGCCTACTGGAAGGTAAATACTGGAACAACACTGGGATATGGACACTTGAACACGGACACTGGTATATGCTCATTGGGACAACACTCCTCCAGTAGCCTGCAGCACTAAGAGGTCACTCAAATGGGAGACATATACAATTGTAGATGGATAATAGTAAGTAACAGGGATGTGTTTCACCAAGGAGTTGTGAGTGGCATCAAGTAGCCAATCCCATCTATTATTTAATATTATATATGACCCCCAAAAGCATCTGCCCCTGCTTTCAGCTGCTTTGCAGGTGCAAAGGAGTAATCAGGGAGCCATGTTTAACACGGCCTCTCCTTCCTGTCCCAAATGTAAATTTAAAAAAATATATCTGGCCTCCTGCCATCCGTCCCTCTCACACTGTTCCTTTACACCCTCTCCACTCTGAAAGCTGTGCAAGCATCATTGCTGCTGTGACAGGCTCTCTCAGAGCCCTGTCAAAGCAGCCTGGAAATCTTTTATGACATAGAAACAGTGGGAAACGACGTTTGTTTCCACTGTTGCTATATCATAGCTGTATGACCAGAATTAGAATCTGGTGTTCGTGACAGCAGCTCTCAGTGAGAGCCAAACATAACATATAGAATTATACGTAGGCAACTGTGCAATATGGGGATGATTTCACTGAGGGCTCTGAGTGACATCAGATAGATGATGAGAGCAAAGCTCAAGTTGTATATGATGTCACTCAGAACTCGGAGTTGAAAAACATCCCCATTATTCACATTTCACCCATCTATAATTTTATGTTGAATATGGCCCTCACAAAACCATCTGCCCCTGCTTCCAACATATATGCAGGGGGAGAGGAGTAATAGGGGAGCCACATGGAACATGCAAAAAACGTGTCCTCCTTCCACCCACTCTCACCACCCTAAACATATAACCTCCCAGCCCACAAATAAAACAAAATACCTGGTTTCCTGCCACTTACCCCCACCATCCTCTGAATAAACCCTCACCATCCCATCTCCAAATGTAAAACAACTACCTGGCCATCCCCACCACCATTTGCAAAATCCTCCCCATACCCAAAATGGAAAAAAATAAGCTGGCCTCCTGCCATCCACCATACCACCCTCTGAGCAAATATACCTCCTCCTACCCGAAAGCTGTGCTTCCCAGTCTCACACTGACTTCAGAGAGCTAGCACCACACTCACAATGGCGCTCTGCGAGATTCACTGAGAGGCACAGCTTAATTTCTACTCAGTGATGCTAGTTGGTGCAGGCACAGCACTCCCCACATTCTCCCATCTCCCTCTGGTCTGTGGAGTCTCGGGTGAGGCGTGTGAAGGAGGGTGAGATTGCGAACTGCCATTATGCCATTGCCCTCGGGTCGCTGGAGACTTGGGTGAGGCAGCTGAGCAAAGAAAAGGCGAGCGCTTCACCTGGGGGAAATCACAACAGTGGTTAACCACTTTGGTTAATCACTGTTGTGACGTTGCAGTCAATACCTGGATTCTGATCCAGTTATTCGTGTTAAAGGCTTCCAGTGGAAGCCATGTACAACATTGTGTTTTATGCCTAGCACCCAATGATAACATTAATAAAGTGACCCGTGAACTACAGCTGCAAACTTCCTTTCACAGGCCCTTATGAGCTTTAGAATAATAGAAGCTAGACCTTACAATTAGACAGAACTATGCATGCCCAACAGTACTTTTGAGTCTGTGTTGGACCCATTCATTTATATTCAATATTGTAGCTGTTTTTGATTTTGTAATTGTTAGACCTGGCATCTTTTAGCATGGTTTCCCCTGACATTTTGCGTTCTGACCACCTGTTTTGAACTTCGTTTTTGCTGGATTTATGACTCTGTGCACTTGTTCACTGCTGACCAGTGCTAAAGTGCCTGTGCTCTGTGCCTAAAATGTATTGAGATTTGGTTTCTCCATGATTGGCATATTTGTATGATATTAGTCCCTAGTACAGTACACTACTTGTGCCCATGGCCTGTAAACCACATGCTTCTAGTGGGCCTGCAGCACTGATTGTGCCACCCACATGAGTAGCGCTTTAACATGTCTCAGGCCTGCCACTGCAGAACCTGTGTGTGTAGTTTAAACTGCCACCTCGACCTGACAAGTTGACCTACTTGTCAGGCCTAAATCTTCCTTTCTCTTACACATAGGTCACACCTAGAGTAGGCCATGGACAGCCCATGGGCAGAGTGAAGTGTACTTAAAAGGTAGGACATGCACTTTTCAGTTTTACATGTCCTGGTAGTGAAATACCCTTACATTTGTATTTCACTGGTGCAAGGCCTATCTCTCCCATAGGTTCACATTGGAGCTGCCTTGTAACATTTTACAAGTGTAACTTCTAATTAGGAAAATATAGGAAGAATAAGTTTGGTGTCTCTGGACTCTCAATTTAAAAACACATCTTTTAGTGAAGTTGGTTTTTAAATTGCAAGTCTGAAAATGCCACTTTTAGAAAGTTGCAGAAAACTGTTGCGCCGTCGCGCCCCAGGCTCAAGATGCACTGCCAGTATTGGCAAAAGCCAATAAAATTCAACTATATAAATTCAGTAAACAACCAGCGTCCAGTAATCCAGGTAATCCATTATGAACCCATGTTATCAAAATTCACGCAGAGGCGAAGTGATTTCAAACTTTAATGTTGAAGAAATGCCCATCCAGGCTTTTTTCTGGAACACGTTACAATTCACTTCAATTCCTGGGTACCCATCCACACCTTCACCCAATGCATTTCGGGCTACAAAGCCCTTCGTCGGGGGTAACTATGATAGAAAGGGGAAACTCATCAACCTTACATAATTGCATCTTTTAAACATAAAATCACCTTGACATATGAAATATAAAATACTATTTAGCCAAAAAATCTATATGTTTAACAATACATTAACACAAACCACTGAAACGAACAATTGTAATATGCACCAACACAACCCATACTCTAATGAAGCTACAATGAAACGACAGAAAATAACGGTATTAATGTTATGAAATAAATTAGTAGTTTCCTTCGTGCAAAGCTAAACCGTGAATGGTGTCTACCAAAACAAGCGTGCACGCCAAATCCTTGCCTTTTGAGCATTTTCAGCTACCAATGAGATAATTAAATTAAAAGGAGTGCATTCAACCTTCTCTTTGTTACTTTTCGAAAGTTGGCATTTTCTTGCTTTAACCATTCTGTGCCTTCTGCCTGTCTTTGGAATACTCTGTCTGGGTTGGGTGACAGCTGGGGTTTGTTCATTCCCTCTAGACAGTCACACACAAACGGGGCTGAGGTGTGCCACTCACATCCTGATGGCCCATCACCAGGCTGATGGGTCTTCCTGAGCTACTGTGAGAGGGAGGAGCTGACACTTGCACCATAATAGGGCTTTGCCTGTCTCCACACAAAGTGTTGCATACCCCCCTGTAGTGAGTCTGGAGCCAGAATAGGGAGGGGCTGTGTCTTGTTCACTACAAATGCCTTCCTTTGAAGTCTCCCTACTTCAAAGGCTAAAATGGGTATAAGTACTGGACCTCTGACACCATATACTCAGAACACTTCTGGAACTGAGGACATTCTACCAGGAAGAAGAGCTGTTGTGCTGCCAGGAGGGACTGCTACTTTGCTGCTTGCTTTGCTGTGCTGGCCTGCTGCCTGCTGCTTCTTGTCTTGGAGTGAAAGGACTGGACTTGACTCTCTACATCCTGCATCTCTAAAGGTTCTCTAAGGGCTTGTTGGGCTTGCCTCCTGTTTCTGAAGTGTCAGGGATATCAAAGACTTCACCTACATCTTTCTACCAGCACCTGGGCTCCTCCACTGTGCGTCCTGCTCTGCCAAGTGGTGCCAAATCCAGTCCTGGGCCCTTGGAGTGTCTGGTGCTGCAACCAAGAAACCAACGCATCGACCCGAAGCATGGACCGGGACCGGAGTGTTTCCCTGCAATCTTGATGCATCGCCGCTGCCAATGACTGTGACTTACAATGCAGCCCAATTTTGCAGACGCAACACCTCCGCATCACTGCTGCTGCCTGGGCCCCGGACACCGCATCGCTGATGTCTGTGATGCACCTTCCCCTGGACCCTGACGCAACCCAGCAGTTCGACATCGACGCATCGGCCCGATGCACATCACTTCTTGATATGGACGCATTAACTACGTTGCCCGACTTCAGAAACGTTGCGCCGGTCAAGCGTGACTCGATGGACCCAGTTGGAGCTATTGATTTCTAAGCACTGCATTTTGATTTCATCTCGCAAAAATTGTATCTTGATTTGAGTATGTTGGATTTTTATTGTTTTGGTCTTGATTTACTCAGATAAATATTGGCTATTTTTCTAAACTGGTGTGGAGTACTTTTGTGGTGTTTTCACTGTGTTACTGTGTGTGTGTGTGTGTGTGTGTGCGCGCGCACAAATACTTTACACATTGCCTCTCTAGTTTAGCCTGACTGCCATTTGCCAAGCTACCAAAGGATGAGCACAGTTAAACTTTTAGTGTGTACTGCACTTACCCTGACTAGGATTGTGATTCCTGCTTGGAAAGGGTGCATACCGCTGCCAACCAGAAACCCAATTTCTAATAGTAATTAGTCATGTTAGTTAGGCTCTTAATATATTATCTTCATTTTGTCCTCCTCCATTATGCTTTTCGGTTGATTAGCTTAGCAATGTTATGTATTTTGAAATCTTTAAACAAAATATTGAACTGAAAAATATGTCTCGATAAATGTTTACTCGTGTTTTTATCATTAGTACCTTACACTTTTCCATGCCATATCGCATATGCATTCATAAGGAACTGTTTCTGTGACATCACATTGGTCCCACAAAACCAGCTGCATCAAATGGAGTGGTGTGGAGGTAAAATTGTGACCTGTGCTTTACAATGTGTATTTATTCAGGAGAACAGGAACATTGCAAACAGTTGCTTCATCAAGAAGTATTCTTTCTTAAAAGCCCTATATTTGTGTATTGTAAAGGAAAAATGGGCATAAGACATCCCATTGCGGATGTTGGACTGTTATATTAAAAGAAAGACAAAAAAAGTGTCTTCCGATGGGCTTTGGGACTGACTTTGCCATTCTGTTCAAAGACCTTTTGAAAAATTGAAGGAATACACTCCTGAAATTCAGTTCAGTCTCAAAGTTAAGGGCATTCTTGTTTCCTGCACCAGACCACACCGAGCTGACTAGATTTTGTCTGCTGTGTTAGCCAGTTCCTCCTCCAAAGGGCAAAGCTGGTCAGCTGCCAAGGATGAAGATGAATGCACTTTGTATACATGCATACAATGTGTGACATCACTTTTTTGTTTACTTTCACCTGGAAAATACTATAAATACATCTAAAAGCTGGAACTTAACAATAACCTTCTTTTATTGACAAGTACAAGTCTGACATTAAGAATGACAGGCTACAAACATTTCAGATGTGTAAAAGAGGCAAAATATGGTTATTTACAATTTTTGTGACTAATAAAAACATCTACTTATACTCATATAAATGTGTATGTTTAGCATGCATTTATTTCAGATAAAATCGTCTACACACTGTTATGTTTGGCTATGTGGAGTGCTTTAATTTGAAAATAATAAGTGCAGGTGTACACATTTTTTTCCTAAGTTTGCGGCCTGCGCTGCGGAATGTTGAGTTTGCCAAATACTAAGGTTGTCTAGTCTTGAGTCCACCTCATGCCTCTTTCATCCACTAAGGTACAAGTTCTGCCCCTTTATTTCACATTTGCAGGAGATTCATCTCTGTCTTCTCCTTTTGCCATTCTTTTTCCATTATCCTCTTTCTCCTCGCCCTCATTTTCTGCCTTTCTCTCTCTTGTGCTGGGTCAAAGTCTGATGATTATAAGTAAGTGCTGGTCCCCAAAAATGAGTGCCAGTGGGCCTTGCTCTACCTGGAAACATCAGCTAAAATTAAATACAGGCTACGTGAGAGATATGGACAATGGCAAGGAAAACAAGTGATTGTCAGTGGAAAATGATGGAGGAAGAGAGAGTATTGAGTGAGAGAGATAAGAGTACTATTGAGAAAGAGAGTATGAGAGGAGTGTGGTTGAGAAAAGAACGTAATCTGTTCTGCGTACCATGTGCCTTTCACCATTTAAATGAGGATGGTGCATGGAGCCGAGGCTTGTGAGAGGCCTTCTTTGAGTTCTGTGTTATATAGCTTTAGGAAACCATTGACACTACAAGATCCAATAATCTCAAGATTTAGGGAAGTCCCTGATTGTAACACAAGCCAGCTTTTGAATGTTATGTCCCTTTCCAGTAAACAGCGTTTAGTTTGCTCAAACCTTAAAAGTGGGTTCACCATTAGCCCATTTCACAAAAACAGCACTAAAAGTAATGTATTGCCTACAGAGAGCATTAGCTGCTAGCCGTCAAAAGACCTATTGTATGTATTCTTTTAACATACACTCATAGTAGGCTTTGTGTCAGCCCCATTCAAACCATTGGCTTTTTGTGTTCTTCCTCTACCAGCCAGTGGTTTGAGGCTTTGTCATTCACATCTTAGATCTGGGGGTGTAGCTTCATGGGGGTGTCTGGGGTGTTATACCCCCCGATAAGTGTATTTTCAGGTAAACAATTGGCTACAGGGGCTTTCAGTCAGGTATTGGGAGGTGTTTGTCGGATTTCACCAGTTATTTTTCCATACACAAAGACAAGCACACACAGACATTCACTCCTTTCTCTGGTTTGAAAGTCATCAAACATTTTAGTTATTTTACAAAATATTGTGTTTTCTCTCACTTAGCACGCCTACCAATCCGCATCCCTCTCCCTTTCTACTGCCCCTTAAACCCCTCTCATGCACCCTGCTAGTCGTATAATGTATTTTAACGTTATATGCCACCGAGATTGTTGGAAAATCAGCAGCTTACCCCCACCCTCCAATCTTACTGACTAAACTACCCCCCTGCTTAGATCAGCTCACAGTCGATTGACTCTCTCGGCTCTTTCTGTCGGATCAGTCAGTGTCCTTCCACTCCATAAGCAATGCATTGCAGTGAATTAGCATCTTTCTACTGCCTCTCTCCTCACTCTACCTGCAGTTACTGGTGCTTCCTCTTTCAGCCCCTCCCTGTGTGTGTGTGTGCCCCCCATGTCCACTTCACAGTCCACTGGACAACAACCGCTAATAGTATATTGGACATACAATTTTGGTGATAAAGTATAACAAAGTCATTGAAAGCTAGCACGCATGGTGGCCATCTTTCAATGGTTTTATTATACTTTATTACAAAAACTAGACAGATATTACTGCCCATGTGTATTGCATCTTAAGAGTGTTTTTTGCTATACTATTGAATGAAAAACCACACAAAGATGAACAGGCATACTTGTGCATGCCCAGAACATGCTCCCGTTTTAATGCTCAGCAATCTAAACCATTATAAATCGAGCTTTCAATTTCCCAATATTCTAACAAATATTGCCATGTAAGCGTAATTCTGGCCAATTTTCACCCGAAACCCATTTTTTGTATAATGCGATATTTATAGAAAAACGTTTAGGTGATAAGCATGTACTCCTATATTTTACATGATAGGATAATCTATATGAAGTTAAAACGGTCTTTCATGTACTTGCCGTTCTCAATAGGTGGCAAAAAAAGCACAGATATCTCCTAAAAAAGCTAAGGTTATTAAGGTAGTTTATGTGTTCTATTTTAGGCTAATAATATGATTTATTGTCAAGCACTCATAATAAATTATCACTTCTTGCCAGTGTGCTGCAAATGAGACTTTGAAACAAACATGCTCAACTTTTGCTGGCATGTCTTTCCAGTTTTTCCAGCCCTTAACAATTCTGTTAAGTGATTTCATCAATCTACGCCTGGTGTAAGATTGTGTAATATATAATCACATAAAGTGCCCAGATAAGTACATTTAGCCACAGCCGCCTTTAAAACATTTTAGCTCGCTATTAACCGATCAGCCAAATTTCATCCACATTAAAAATATTCTACAAGTTGCCAAGCACGGTAAAGCAGTACAGGAATGACTAAGCGGGACCACGTTGGGAAGAAAGGCCACAGTATGGAGCTGGCCGTAATTTCTTACCTCACACACCTATTCTGTTTACTGCTTTTCCTGCCTTCACAGGGCCGTGTGCGTTGGCTGCGCCGCGTGCACCTGCTGGTTGCCAAGCACCAGAGCCAGCCTCTACAGAGGACAGCTGGAGGGCGCGTGCCCACAGGCTGGTTGGCAGTGGGGTTGCATGAACATCAATCAGTAATACACGCGTGGCCTTTCAGGACAGCATGCCAGTCACCGGCTATTAACTGAGTGCCAGGGTTGCTGCATTCACTGTCCTCAACAGTTCGCCAATGGCCTCAGTGTGAGACAATAACGTTGCTATTACCAATCTTCACCGAGTTCATGCAGATTGAGAACGCTAAAGCTGTGTGTAGGTATGTGAAAAGTTCTTCCAGGCTGCTTTATTTGTGTGCAGCACTACTCAGGGCATATTATTTATAGAGAGCACTGCTCTAGTCTGCACTGCAGTGTAACTTTAACTGGGTGTGCCGGGTGCAGACCTGGTACAGTACAGCTTACAGGGGCAGTGCATTACAGGTAATGCACTGCCCCTAGTAGGGCCATGAACTTACACCTGTCCTGGGGCAGGCCATTAGTGAAAGTTGGACCAGCTGTTTGAAGCAGCAGCCGGTCTGCCTTTTACAATGCAGGCAGAAATGGGGTCGCTTTTCAAAGCATGACAGAGATTTCCCTGCAGGTGGGTGCAGTGAGTGACTACATTTGCATGCTTTTCAAAGGAGATTATATGGGGGTGGGGGGGGGGGTCCACGGGACCCCCCCCATTCTCTCCTTTAAAGGGTGCACTGACTAAATTGTAAAAAGTAAAGTGCCACGGCCCAAAGTATTTCTCGGGAATTCATTGCAGCTGGCATTGTCCCAGCTCTTTCCACTGCTGCCAAATGCGAGGGACAGCTGTAGCTATGTGCTTGTTTAAAGTATATTAAATAGCCACTGAAAAATTCAGCTAAAAAAATTCACACACAGTGGCACCATGTGGTGAATAAATAGGTGCAGATTTTTAGAAAAAGGTGCCGGTGCTGAGCACCAGCATTCACCAGCACAAATTAAGCACTGAGTGCACCATCCTATATGTGGTGCATAATCAGTGTGCCCCTTGACAGCTCCTTTTCCTCTGCTCTGCATCTATAATAAAGATCAGAGCAGAGGCAAAGATCTGCCTCATTTGCATTGTGCCACACCCACATGCAAATGAGAAAATGACCCCTGGAGATCGTGCTGGTGCCATCATTATCACAGAAGGGGCTGTACAGTTGTCTGTAATACCAATGTCCCCCAGGGGTGCGCAAGGCAAGCTCACACACCCTTTGAAACCCCAGGGCACCTGGTGTAATACGGCCACTGGAAGCCATAAACTATGTGATTACTACTATGTCCTTTGCTCCGGTCATGAGAGGTAGGGTAAAACAGTTTCATTGAGTAATTTCACATTTATAAATAGAATCCTATACAAACTCACATACAGAAGCAGTGATACTCCTTTGAGGTGTACTAGATGAGTGTGCTCCTTATCACATGTGAGATTGAGGTTGTGATGCTATATCTAAACATATGTAAAATTTGAAGGTTTGGAATGTTAGATATTTGAACAGGTGGATGGAACTTACACTTGCAGCTTCTTTGGCTGGAGGGATGGTAAGCTGCTAGGGTATAATTAATAGGGGTGGGCGAAGAATTCCGCTCTGCCAGCTAAGTTCGTGGAAATTTGCCAACTCCACGCTCTGTGCGGAGTTCTGAAAAACTCCACAAAGTGATGCGGAGCGGAGTTTTTTTTCTCGTGCGGCTCTTGGGGAGCGCTTACAAGAAAAAATAATGTGCGTGACCTCCTCCTGGCGAGATTTCTCATTGCGGGCGGTCGTGGCGGGTCACATCTGCTCGCGTTGAGAAATCTGCCATTTACGTTGAGGCAGCTGCCACTTGAGTAGAATGTCTACTCGAGCGGCAGAAAGCAGCAGCGCCCTCTGGCTCGACTCTGCAGAGCCGTGGAGTGTGGCAGAGTTTTTCTGGCACTCGCGAAGTTCCACGGAGTAAAACTCCGCCCAGGCTAAATAAATATTAAGGATTTACCACATTACTTATTTCATATAAAGATGTTTGTTTTCATACATTCTTGTCTTTGTTGGCTATTCCGAGGCTTCTACCTTCACTACTACACCCTTGATCATCTCATCACCAACTTAGACAATAAGTGGCACCATGAGGACAACCTCACCACAAAATTCTACCTAATTATACATCCTACATCACATAACACCACAGCACAGAAACAAGAGAAATGGGTCACATCTTCCATTTTCACAACACAAAGACCACCTTAATGCACATGCTGCAACATTAACCAACACAAAAGAACCAAGTACAGGTATCTCTAACCACACCAAAGAAGGAAGACCTGTCACACACAGAACCACAAAACAACCACCACTCATGGCCCACCACACACAGAAAAGGCGGAAATGGAATGATAGCTGATAGGATGTCACATTTACACCTAAAGAAGCTTAAGGTCCATGGCCCAACTCCTTAAAGGGTTGCCACTTAGTACCTGGTGGGGAGTTGACACCCCCCTGAAGACATTTCACCCTGTCCTTACTTTCCTTGAGCCCCAGTGTTGACTGAATAAATCTCCACAGAACCCTACTGTGCTGCCTTTTCGCTACTATGCTCATCAATAAATGTTGGTATTGTACATTCACTGTACATTTGTAGGCTTGTATCTTGCTGCACTGATATACTGCAGGCTGGTAAATAGCTTAGTGCATTCGCATATCCCATTGAGCTGATGCACCAGCCCTATACCAGCATGGCCAACTCAGCCACTCATCCTGAAGTGGTGAATACAAATATTGTCACTGATTTGGTCATAAGAAACTTCAAGGGCTATATAACAGATAGGCCACACTGTCCTCAGACGTTGTAAGGCATGAGCTAAATGGACTCTGGCCCAAGGACCCAGCCTTTCAGGAGGCCCCGTGATAGAGCCAGCTTTGTTCTGCAGAGTCTTACTCTAATGACCTTGAGTAATTCTTGAACAGATTGTTTTAAATACCGTTTTCCTTTGTTTTATTTTTATTGTGGGTGATGTGTGAGTGTCTATTGCAGACATTTTTTACACAGAAACGTGTTTGTTACATGCAACATCCATAAAAAAAGTTTCTTTTGGATCAAACCAGGACCTCACATTTGAGAAATGGGAGGGTGTCACAGAGATTATTTGCAATAATATTAGTGAGCTGTGTGCTGTATTACAATAGTGAAAACACGCATCACTCTCCCAAAATACTAGATGTAAACACATTTAGAATTTGGACGAGTGTGCCTGTGTGCTGTGTGCTGTCAGTGACTCAGCCAAAGAGGGCATTAAAGAGCTAAAATTGGATAATAAATTCAAACCTGTTCCTAATGGGGGCCCCCACAATATGCTTGGCCCCAGGCCCACAAAATCCTTAGGATGTCCCTGACACTGTCCCGCTCTGCGCCATGGTGCACACTTAAGCAGAGGCAACGGGAGCAGAGTGAGAGCATTTGCTGTCGTACAATAAATGTGCAGCGCTCAGTGTAGGCACGAACCTGTGACTGTACAGAGAAAAGTGCATTAGTGAAAGTCAATAGGTCTACCTTTCACTGGACAGAAGGCAAACCTGCCTGCTTTTAAAAGGAGGACAGAACCACTCTGTAAGCGAGTGCAGTGAGACACTGCACCCCCCCCCCCACAGCGGGATGTCTGGGGAGCTCTTTGTTTTATTTATTTATAAAGTTTTGTATAGTGTGAACATGACCCTAGTGGGTATCAGAGCGCTTTACATGACAAGAAGTAGAGAAACAATTGGACTGGTAAACAAAAAAAAAACATGTACGAGAGCCAAATATATAAGAAAGCAAATATGATAAAAAAGGCTTGGTCTATGTTAAGGTCAGCAATAGGGTGGTCAATCATCAAAAGAGGTTGATAAGTATACATTTTTATTGTCAACGATATATTGTCTTAGGGTAAAAACATACTAAGCAGAAAAGATTTTGCTTCTTTTTTGAAGGAGGCGGTAGAGGAGATTAGGCGAAGGTCCGGAGGTAGAGAGCTCCATATCTTAGGTGCAATAACCGAGAATGCTCTGGCACCCGTTTTCTTTTTGTGGGTTCGTTGGGGCTTCAGCAGCAAGGTGTGCGCACTTCGCGCGGATCTGCTGCCACCTGATTTTTCTAGCTTTTGAGCCAAGTTACTGGGGGTATTGAAGTGTAACGCTTTATGCGTCATGCAAGCAATTTTCAGTTGGATTCTTGATTCGGACGGGAGCCAGTTTAAGGATTTTAGAGCCGTTGATATGTGTGTGTTTCTTTTAATTCCGAGGACAAGTCTTGTTGCCGCGTTGAGGGAGGCTCTTAGCGGGGCCAGTTTGTATCGAGGTAAGCCACAAGTGTGGCACTACCATAATCCAGTCTGGGCAAAACCACTTGTTTTAGGTCTTCGTGTGGAAGATAGGGTTTAAATTTCCGCAGAATGCTCAGTTGGTAATTTGCTCCTTTGGTGGCTGCGCTAATGTGATCCTGCATATTCAGGTGTTTGTCTAATATAATACCCAATACTTTGGACCCCATTACCTCTCTTCTAAGAGGTGCCCTCATGAACACACTATCTGCCATATCCATGTGGAACCCCCTCATGGCCTCTTTGCCTCAGTGCTGCATTTGTATTGAGGAGTGAGTGAGTGCAAAGGCCAAATATTTCCTTCTTTTCATGGGGCCACTCCTACACTGGCACGACCTGTTTTCCAGAAGGGGCCACACAAGAATCTGAAACTCCTTCTGGAATCCCAAAGTGCCTCTGGGGCACAAAATGGAAGCACACATGCTTGTTATGTCCCCAGGGCACTCTTGATAATACAGCTACTGTTATTTATTCTACCATGGCCAACTCATTTATGCATTCTGAAGAGGTGAATAGAACAAGAGCCACTGAGGTGTTCATATCAAAATATCTATTTCTTATAAGAGTTCTAAGAATCCACAAGTTTGAGTCAGCCAGACCTATATAAACACATTGGTCCAGATTCACCAGTAAAAGCCATAAATCTCTACTTGTCCTCTTACGTCAAGATATGGGTGTATGGGTTCAATTCACAAACCCGTAGTAGTATATTTTGAAAGCTGATCCATTCACTGTTTATAGGCGTACTCCTGCTAAATTCATGTAACTTTTTACACATTCGTATTCCCCCATTGTGGGACAGTTTGCATACTACAATTCAGTTTTGGTGGAAGCCAGAACATGTGTGCAGCTGCACTCTTTCTTCTTTTATCTCCAAAGGGAAAATAGTTTTTCCCTTGGTGAAAACTCTTTCCCTGTACATCTACACAGTTTGCGGTGTTCCATTCTCTTTCCCACCATAAAAAATGATTTACTTCAGCCCTTGACTGATGAAAATCTGGCCATATCAGGGGGAAAATGGTTAGAGATACGTTTGTGAATGGGGACATTCACAAACTTTAAACTCACACAACGCTTTCAAACACCCACTCTACGCCTATTGAGTAATATTATGGTATCGGGTAAAATTGCACAGAAGTAATTGGATTATGACTGTTAGTTAACTTTTGTGAATGCCAAGCAGCCCTAAAACCTGGCATTTTTCAATCATAAAAGTAATTTTTCTACTGAAAATGCCTTGGTGTATCAAACCCAGAATCATTAACATACATGTTCATACTTTCGATTGACAAAGTACAAAGACAAAGTATAAAGATGTTAGGATTTTTTAAAGCATCACAACACTTCTATATTGCATCAAAGTGCTCTGTCTCCTCCAGTTAGAGTTTAGTATTGAAGTTTCTTGCAATTCACAAATAATAAGTCTGGCGTGCCTTTACGTCCACCAGTTCGAGGAAGATCATATCTTCAGTGACAACAACCCTTTCAACCACCAGATGAAGACGTGGAAGCGATATATATACAACATTTTTGTCGTGTGGCATGGCACACTGGAGGAAGCCAGCACTTTCGTGGAGTGGATCAACAGCAAAGACATCCATCTCAACTTCACCCATACCATTGAGAAAAACCATGCTATTTTTCTAGACCTGGACATCACCTTGACAATGGAAGGGATCTCCACCAAAGTACACACTAAACCAACAGACAGGAATAGCCTCCTACTATATGAGAGCTTCCATCCAAGGGCACTACGACAGAATCTGCCTGTGGGCCAATTTCTAAGAGTGCGAAGAAACTGCTCAGAACTAGAGTCATTTCACGAACAGGCAGAAGAACTGAAATCCAAACTCCTGGCAAGACACTATCCAAAACGTATGGTCAGGAGAGCTAAGAAAAGGGCAAGAAATAATAACAGAGAAGCCCTGCTCGACACTACAACAAATGAACAATCCGACCGTCTGGTATGTGTGACCACATACACCGCCACGTCCAACAAAGTGCAGAATATCATTAAAAAGAAATGGGCGATACTCAATAGCGGAACAGGACAGTGGGAACCTCCCCTTTTCGCTTTCAAGAGAAGCAGAAACCTGCGAGATGACCTGGTACACTCTAAAATCACACGGGAGGAAGAGGATAATCAATCTACCCTCTGGAGCCAACCAAAGCCAGTCGGTCATTTCCCGTGTGGCAACTGTGTATGCTGCCAGTCTACCGCCACCACCAAAGAAGTGGATATCGGCACAAACAGACCCTGGAGATTAAAAAACTTCAGTAACTGCAACACTGAAAACGTGATATATATGCTTAGTTGCCCATGCAACTTGAAGTACATTGGGATGACTACAAGGAAGGTGAAAACACGAATTAATGAACACCGTAGCACAATTCGGTGCAAAAAATCTAACACCAGATTGACCAAGCATTTTCTTGAAAAGAATCACACAGAATCAGATCTCAGATGGGTGGTCATGGAGGTAATGAGGAAACAGAAAACAGACATGAGCCAACAACTACATGTCAGGGAGCTACGCTGGGTTTACCGGTTGCGCTCATGGGATACAGGGCTCAATGACGAAATACCATGGCTACAACTATCCTGCTGAACTAACAAAACATATACTGTTTACCATCAGTCAGTCGTTGTAGAGGTATGTCCCTTCAACAAACAAGCAAGAATTGATATAGCAAGTGGAACATCTGATTTCACCTTGGTCATAGTAATACAGAGTCATGCCAACTGTTCTAGCTCTGCGAAATATATGTACTATTTTTGACACTAAAATACCAATATAACACAACCACTCTTAAATTAATTGTTCCCTCTTATGGTTAGGCACCTTCCGTTAAAATATGAGGTGATTAGTAATGACTTCATGTATTTAGACACGACCACAACATCTGGCGACTGATAAACCTGAAGTGACTTATTATGAGGCACTATGAGCGGTGCATTTTTACAATTTTTATCTTTTGCACGTGGCTCACTGTAAATACACAGAAGGGTCCTCATCATTTTACGCGATCCGTCGTTCTCCTGGCAATTGACAGCATTATCGCCTAGAAATGATCTGATTTTACCTACACGCATGCGCAAAAAGCAAACAATACGAACCGCTATACACACGCGGATTCGTGTTTTTCACTTGCGCACTCCTAATCATCACGTGTCTCTCACCCATGGGGAGGAGAGCGGTGTAGCTAGGTTAGCGCACGCGTCCTTTAGTGTTATGGGCGTGCCACCAGATAGAGTACACCCACTAGATTTTTCGCCCAAGATCAGGCAACCAGGCAGTTTGCCGGCCGTACACCGGAACCCGCACAGGCGGTAACAATTATCTCTCAATTATTGACGAAAGAGTCAGCGCGCATGAGTATAAAAACTCGCTCCCCACACACCATCATTTACCGGCAGGGAGGCGAAGCGGACGATCGTAGATGAGACTGCTGGAAGCGCTGAAAATGACAGTAAGAGTATGAGTGTCATGGATAAATGTAGAAGCGTATTGTAACGCCCAATGTGCATGTACTCAATACGAGGCATGCACGTGTATGAATGTTTGTATGTATGTTTTATTTTTTTAAATGGGCCACAATCTAAGTAGCCTATATTGCCGTGTATTGTGTTTTTTCAGAAAAAGTCACAGTAGGCCCTTCCACCCTCGACCTCCCATGGATTAAGTAGGATAGTGTCTTTGGGTAAGCGGCAGAAATAAGTGTTTTTTAAGAAGTGTTAACACGTATGACTGACACGTGTTTCACTTAGACCCCACCATGCGCAGCATAATGTGTGGTGTTATACGTATAGCATATTGTGCATTTACCATACTTACACCTCCGGTTTGTTTGTGTTTTTGTTTCCTATTTTCCTACAGATACTCTCACTTTTTAACATTGCACTACACGGGGAGTAGTTATCTTCACCCCCGGTCCTTTGAGTGGTAACTCTTTCATACACATTGTGTAGAAAGGTGGAGCCCATTATTCATCCCGGTCCTGACGAATGCTATGTACCCATCTGGGACGCAGAGCAGAAACATGTTGACCACTTTTTACGGTAAAGGGATAATGAATTCCCATATTACTGTTCACTTCTTTTAATACCATACATTTGCCCCTTAATTAAATTACTTGGGGACAAGTATAATGGTTTTTAAATCACACTTTCACTGACTCACGGGCCACCACTTAGTTTTAGAAGTGCATCCCTGTCTTCAGGTGTATGCCCGCCCTCTATCAAACTGAGTTTTTAGAGGGCGAGGACGGCCTATGATGAAGCATGACACCAGGTGGTGTGTGAGGCCAGTCCTTCACTTTTTGTGAGATGCCCCCATTGGACTTGCATCTCAAGAGACTCTGTAGGAACCTGTAGGAATCCCAACTAGGGACAGCCCCATTTGTGTTTAAATGCTATATAGGAGGCTGGCTCGCCCCTAGGCCCTGTGCCTCTAGTTCCCTTCCCTAGTTTAACACTAGGGCTAGTGTGTGTGCCATTATAAACAACCACACACAATCTGACCTCATCAAGACCCCTGGAGGTGACTCAATTCAACGTATGCAATATACAAGGGTCATGTGATCCGTGAAAAAGCACAGAACACAGAAACACAACATACTGATAAAGTCAAATACCCTTGGGGAATGCAAGATAAAGTAAAACTTGAAATGTAAATAGGTGCTGCTGCATCATTGAATGCCTTAGGGGTTTTACAGTCATTTTTGAGACATCTGTGTTTTGCTGTGATATTAGAGACATAAATATAGAGGACCTGTTTCATTGTCGGTTTTAAGTTACTGCAGGACCCCCTCCATGTAAAGCCTTATTAACCCTTTCGCTGCGTGCGTCGGCCAACGGCCGTCGCGAGCACTACCTCGGTAGTGCTGCGCACGTCCGTTGGCCGACGCGGCCCCGCCCGCACTGGCGCACATGGCGCGGAACGTTCAAAGCAGCTAAGCGGTTAAAGGTCATGTCTAAAAAGTGGATCCTTTCATTCACACCGGGATGGAACTCACATATATAAAGCAGTCTAGCAGCGACAGAAGGGCTGGTCTGACGGGTCAGTCTGTGGATCTTTTTTAGATCTGGAAAAAAGACAGCTTCATGTGTTCCAGAAAATATCATACAAAAATAAATACTTATATAGGGATTCCCATTGAACACTCTTTAACTATTGGTCTGTTGATATGTCATTCAAATTATACTCCCTCCCACTGTAGCAGAAGGTATAGATCAACAGACCAGCCCACTCCAGCCATTGGAAGCTTTCATTTTGAGTGACTACATTTTTCACTTGCACATGTACGCATACACCTAAAAAATAGTTCCCTAAAAATATAAATTGTTAGACACCTGCACTTCCCAATTACTGACAGTCCCTATGTAGAGTAGGGTTACATCAACTATTTTTATAACTCTCAAGACATTTATTGTAAATTGCAATGTTCATTTCTCACTATAAACCTGCTTTGGTATATTTATTTATTCTTCTGAAAATAAGCACACTTCATTAGAGAAACAAGAGTGTATATGCAGATTTTTAGGTTGGAAGCCACACACCTCCACATGATTGTGTTTGACATTTCAACCATTTGTATCAGACAGCCCTCTAGTATTTACTTGTGGAACTGCATCTCCCCTATTGGAGTATTGTAGGAGCTGTGTCAGTATGCAGAAAATATTCCTCTCAAATAAAAGACAAAACCTACGCCCACTGAAACATAAACAGCCAAAATTAGCTATCTACTTGTACTTGTACGTGAATAAAATTTGCTACAGATAGTAAGGTGTGATCACAAAGTTTTAAGAGAAAATCAAGAAATGTATTGTAATGTGTAATTTTGACTCATTTATATGAACCAGCTTTGGCAAATAATTATTCTTATAGAAAACAAGCAGAAATTATTAAAATAGCAAAAGTGTGTAGGTAAATTTAGAAACTAAAGCCACACCTTCTTAACTTGGTGCAGGCCATTTGAAGCAGCTGCTTCATACTTGAGCTGGACCTCAATTATCAACACGTGGAACTGCAGCTTTATGAAAATATTTTAATGCTTTTGCAGTTGACTTGTGAGGGACACCAATTTAGATGAGTGGAACTGCAGCTTCATTAAGAATTTCAATACTTTTGCATCTGACTCGATAGGGACACCCAGTAATGACTAGTGGAACTGCGGCTTCAAAAAGAAATTTCAAGGCTTTTGCATTTGAGTACAAAGGGACACCAAATAACAATGTTGTAATCTGCAGCTTAATAAAAGAATTTTAATGCTTTGCATTCAACTTCTGTGGGACCCCTGGTGATGACTAGTGGAACTGCGACTTGATGTAAGAATTGCATTGCTTTTTCATTTGACTTGTGAGGGACACCTAGTAAGGACTTGTGCAACTGCACCTTCACAAAAAAATATCAATGCAATTGCATTTGGCTTGAGGGACACCTAGTAAAGACTAGAGGAACTGCAGCTTAATGAATGAATTTCAATGCTTTTGCATTTGACGTCTCAAGGACACCTAGTAACAACTTGTGGAATTGCACCTTCATGTAAGAATTTCAATGTTTTGCATATGACTTGTGAAGGACACCGAGTAACAACCAGTGGAACTGCAGCTTCATGTAAGAATTTCAATCTTTTTGCATCTGACTCGATAGGGACTCCTAGTAATGACTAGTGGAACTGAAGCTTTAAGTAAGATTGTCAATACTTTTGCATTTGGCTTGTGAGAGACACCTAGTAATGATTCATGGAACATTGCCTTCATGAAAGAATATGAAAGTTTTTGCATTTGGCTTGAGAGAGATATCTAGAAATTACTAGTATATTTGTACCTTCATGAAAGGGGTTCAATGCTTTTGTATCTTAGTCAAGACTGAACTCTAGTAACGCTTTGAGGAACTGCAGCTCTGGGAAATAATTTTGAAGATTTAGCATTTGACTTGAGAGGGCTATCTAGGCCTTGATTATGTGATGAGGTGCTATTTATCACACCTGATAAATAACGATACCATGGGGTACATTCTTTATCAGGGCCTTAAATAACACCTATTAGGAGTTGATGGGGAATGACATACAGATTTTGCTTTTTGATTCACCAAAATCTGCATGATATGGCAAATAACGTATGCTTTTCCCCCCATTATATAAGGGCAGGTTTGACCTGCCGAAATTCAATGAAGGTTTAGGTACTTAACGTATCCAATAATTATCAGAGCAATTAAATACCTGCCAACTCGTAACTCCAACCCGTGCGTAAACTCGGGTTTATGCACGGGTGGGAAAATACCAAACAGCTTGTAATCAGGGCCATAGTAATAACTTGAGGAATTGAAGGTTTGAGTATTTATAGATATATCAACTTTATTTCGTCTGTCAAAGCCATAAAAGTACATACAAGACACAACATGATGAAAATGGACACAAATGGCAATTAAAAGTTCAAGGTTGACAATTCATAAAATTACCATAAAACTGCTTAACACACATAATATATATTACAATATATATTATGCCATGTCATCAGTGAAGTCATTTGAGATGTCATCAGTGATGTCACTGACCATGTCATGAGTAATGTAATAGGTGAGGCCATAAGAAATGCATTGCGGGGCGTATGTTATAGTTAGCCCAGGTAATTATACCTGCTGAATTTAAATGGTTTTGTTTCAGTGAAATCTGAGCCTAACTATAACGTACCTGTAACCTTTGTTTTTTTCAGTGAATATATATATATGTACATATATTTGGTGAAGGGCTCAGATATTTATCTGAGCCCTTCACCAAATATCTTTATCTATTGGCTTGCATTTTGCTTCTTCCGACCACAGCCCTTAGCATAATGCAGTGGACATAGATATAGTGCCACTCAAAAAAATGTTTCTCAGCATCCGGTAAAAGGAACTTGACTAAACCAGCGATTGCTAATACCTATATGTACTACGTTGTCTTTTGCTAGTACCTATATATTCTAGGTTGTCTTTACAAGTGTGCCATAATAATCAAGATATTAATTCATCAGCATATACCAGCACTGGAATATTTACTTATCCTATTGAAATCAAGCACAATTTATTAGAGTAGAAAAGTGAATGTGTACATTTTCATGTTGAAGCCACAACCCCTCAACTTTGAGAATGACATTTTAAGCACTTGCATCTTACCCAAGAGAGACATTTAGTAACAACATGAGTTATTGAAGCTTTGTGGCAGACTTGTTAAGCAGTTGCTTCTGACTTGAAAGGGACAACTAGTAAATTTCTGAAGGGCTGCAGTCTTGATCAAGACTTCACACAGTTTTTTCTGAAACAAAAAGGACATGTAATTACTTGAGGTAACTAGCTATGTGAAAGGTCAGACTTTGCCAATGTTTTTTTCAATTTTTTTTTAGGCTTGCTTTGGTCTTGTGGGCCAGAATATACTGTTGATGAATCTGGTATTACCACAAACATTGCCTGCAGCAAGCACAAATGCATAGCTTTCAAAACAGCCTTTACAAGTTCAAAACTGCCCCAGCATTGCAAATATGGCCACTTTTTTTAGCTGTCTGATTCGCTAATGAGGGCCACTTTTATTTTGGTGCCCGAGCCTAGTTTCTGTCATAGTCTGACCTTGGTCCCCACTTAGGTTAACATAGTAGTAGGTGGGGGAGGCAATGCAGGGAAGGAAGAATAAAAAACATGTTCAAGCTGTGGGCGCAGCTTTAGGGAGCTTCAGATCAGGGCGCCTTCAGCAAGCTAGCACGATATTTCTCAATATTATACGGGTTGCCTGAAAACAAACAGAATTAGACGATTTCAGCAGATTATGCGCTTAGTCCAATTTTACTTATGATGCTAAGAACATAATCTGACATAATCACGTGTTGCATAGTAAAATCAGAGCATGAATGACAACACAACAAAAGCCCACTAGCGCCTTTCCTTCTCTTTTGGTTGCTTAGTTTTTAATTTTGTGTTCTGTGATGTCTTACTTCATCCACCACTGCAAATACTCTAAACAATATCTGTAGTTACAGGTCTCCCTGCTCGGCTCCATATTTTAGGCCTATTTCTTAACACGTTCAAAAGAACGAATAAGTGAGGCGTTTTCATCTCTTCCACTCTATGAATATGTAGCACAAGCCCCACAGAGCCCCCGCGCCAAGCTAGACCCAATTAACGTCAAATGAATTCCCTTTTTTCATTTTAGAGCAAGACGCCCACGGAATTATTAATTAACTTAAACATATTTTACACCCCCACTAGTGCTATGGAACAAATTCTACCTTACGGTGGTTAAAAAGTGCACATGTGCGTGATAAATAGATTTTTACCACATCAACCTAAGTATCTAAAATATACAGTGTAGGTTAGTTTTACCGTTTGGGAAAGTGAATGTTGACAAGAGACATCCGTATAAATGAATCATCCACAAAATATGCAGTAATTTAAATATCAAAGCAAAAGCCAATCGTTTTAGCCGTTAGGTAGTGGAAAGATACACAACTCAGGTATAGCATTTGGCAGCGAAGTGTGAACCGCCTCTAACGCAAAGAACAGTCACAGCACTGATAGTAACATCGCCAGCCACAGAGCACACTCCCATCAGATGCACAGAACAGTTCCAGGTGAGGCAGCAAAAGTGCCAGTTCCTTTGTTCTGGAGCATCTTTGAGATCCCATATTTGATGACCTCAAAGTAGGCAAACAATATCACAAAGTAACAAGAGCAAATGGGATGTTTGGTGCAGTAAGAGCATAATCACACTCGAAGATAAGAGAGGTTTTGTTACAACTGTACTGTGTACTGTTCGGGAGAGCTCAAAGCTGGATCCCTGATCTGGAGTATTAGTTGAACCTTCAAATTGTGTAGCAATTTGGGTCCAAATCTGGAGTGTTGTGCTTAGTTCTGAAGAAAACCTAGAGTATTTTGTAAATTGTTTGAAGCCCGTTTTGCAGTATTGTGTTCAGTTCTCAAAGCCTTGCCTTGAGTTTGCTCATACCTTTAGATCAAATCTGCCATTTTGTATCCCAATCTAGAGGCTACGTTTTCGCACTATGTTCTACTGTAGTACTGGAAGTCTCATCTGGAGGTTTGTGTACAGGCCTTATGGCAGCCCGAAGGATGGCACATGGATGATGACAAAGGGGTGCTTTGGGGGTGGTGAATGGCAAATTGGGGATGCAAAGGTGAATGATGCATTGAAGTAACTGGTGAACGAATGCCAACTAGACGGTAAGTGGTAGATGGGTCCTAAGTGGATTGCATCTGGTGACATGATGGTGAATGGTAGGTGGTGAAAGGCAAATGAATAATCAGTCAATCAGTGGATTTGTATAGCGTGACCAATCACTTGGGAGGGTATCCAGGCGCTTGAGGGTCATAAGGGTTCAGGTGACTCAG
The DNA here is from genome assembly GCA_963921515.1 of Calotriton arnoldi. NCBI lineage: Eukaryota > Metazoa > Chordata > Amphibia > Caudata > Salamandridae > Calotriton > Calotriton arnoldi. The sequence continues at coordinate 1,410,899 of CAWUFW010004597.1, read as the reverse complement.
TTGAACAGCCAGGTCTTGAGAGCTCTCCGGAATTCTAGTAGACAGGTGGAGGTCCAAAGCTGCAGAGGGAGGTTATTCCAGGATGATGAATGGATGGCAAATGGGTTTTGCATCGGGTGGCTGGAGTATGAATGCTACATGGGTGGTAACTGGAGAGTGGATTGTGAGTGGATTGTGTCTGGTGAATGGAGTCTATTAGCTTTTATGTACACTTTTCATAACACTTACAAAGCTTAAAACACCTTCTCAATTGTTGAATAAGTAGCTACAAGTTGTGTATAATTTATATAGCCCTACCCAGGCTACGGAAGCGCGGGTAATTTCATTGGCTTCTTGGGCGCTTGTTATGATTGTGAACAGATGGTGGATCTTCGATGGTGAATGGTGAAAGGTCAGTTGATGCTGCCTGGTGAATAGATGCTAAACGGTGAATGGATGGTGTGTGGTGGGTAGATGCTTCAACCACACAGTCCTCTTCAATCCACATGCAGATCACTCCTTCCAAAATGAGGAGGAAAAATTGTCTTCCTTTCAGCCACAGTATGACAGAGACTCGAGTGACTAAATCCACTACAAAAGACAGTCCTAAGTATACTCATTATCACCTGCACAATTGCTTCTCTACAGCCCCATCCTTCATGACAAGTTGCGCCCTTAGACCTCAATATCCACAAACAGGTACACCTTGGAAAATGAGGAACAGCATCGGCTATCACCTGAGTGCCACACACTGACTGGGGCAGATCACCACAAGTATGAAATTCAAAAGAAGGAGGTTGGTGCACGAAAATAATCTGCTGCAAGGCAGGTCATCTACATATACACATTTCTAAAGGAAACGTGAGAAGCCCTGCATCCAAAAGAGGTAATGCATGCAATTCCCAAACACAGAAATGTGCCAGCATGTGCCTTATTAAGTATTACAATCAAGTTTGATCAAATAGATCAGTGTTGTAAATGTACAATGGTATTTGTTTAAAGGAAGTTCCTCTACTACATAGACTGCCCAATGAAGAAGAATTGACAAAGGTGATAGGTTTGGCTTTAATATTCCCTTGCAGTGCTGAATTTGAGCCAGTGGTTTCCGGTGCTCGGCACCGGCTCTTAATTGCCAACATAGGAACTTATGACAGTCTGCCACGTGGTGGCGCTGTTTGTCTAAATTAAAGACAAGCACAAAACAGTTGTTAATTAATTAAACAAACATTTAAAAGGACTAATACCTGATGCCCAAGCCATTCTCATAGCTTGGGGGGCCTGGAATAGTCTGAATTGTCACACTTGTAGGAGTGTGATGATTAGTAGTGGTGTTGGTACTGTCACTGACAGGGCTGGCAGGGGCAATGGGTGGTGCAAGCTGCAGTAGCCTCCTGATCAGGGCCTTGGCACTTCTTTGTTTACAAATTAAGCACTGTGCACATGCATGTACACACAGCAATTTATAAATATTATTTATATGCGTTTCATGCAGAAACGTTATCTTTTTAAAGACTACCTGTCATCTTAGTCATCCCTAGGGGAAAAGCAGCAAAAAAAGAATTGCTTTATTTTAAGAACGTAAATAGGAAGTACAGAATTAAATGTGACAAACAGTGTGATGATTGTACTTTTCAAAAGTAATGTTGTAGTTCGTGCACGTCAATGGAAGCACTTCATGGAAGATGAAATGATAAACCAAATAGCCACTAGCATGAGGTGAAAGTGTAATATTCATCTGGGACGAGCCAAAGTCCACTCAGCGTATATTTTAAAGATTTGGTAACAATACGTCTTGTAAACAGCTGTGCTGTCAAACCAGACCTAAGAGCAGAGCACATCCTGGGTTTTATAATATAGCTCTGTTTTATAGTTCACTGCACAAGGCTAAACACAGGCAAGCTAGGGTGACCAGACGTCCCGGATTTGCCATGGCAGTCCAGTTTTTAGGTCTCGCAGACCTAGCGCTGGGGCGCGCATGCGCTCCTCGCTCTGCGAGGCTTATTGTAATCGAGTTGATTTCAGACGGGGACTTGAAACCCCGCCCATCATTCTGATTGGCTTGCGTCACCGTTTAGGGTAAACGCTGGCTTCCCATTGCAAATGAGGCTTTTTTGTTACCGCCCTGTCTCCTTCTCGGACGGCCCATCCGGACTGGATCGTTTGCTTGCGGCGTGAGACTGTCTCCTTCAATTAGTTGGTAGGCACTTTCTTTGTCATTCGTACGCGAAGCGCGATACGCTCTAAATTATATATATTTTTTTTATTGCTTTAATGAGCGCGGCACCCGCTAGAGACACCGCGCTCATATTTATATTTTCGCGGCGCCCACTTCAGGGACACCGCGCTCTGTTTGGTTTTTTTTTACTTTAAAACTGAGCGCAGCGCCGCTTCAAGGACACAGCGCTCGGTTTCTTTATATATTTTTTAACTTTACCACTGAGCGCAGCGCCCGCTTCAAGGACACCGCGCTAAGTGTTAAAGTTAAAAAAGAAACCGAGCGCGGTGTCCTTGAAGCGTCGTCGCGCTCAGTTTTAAACTTAACCAGGCATTTTTTCTTAAGGCCATTTTTGTGATTCCCACAGAAATCTAAGTGGCCCAGTAGACTGGCGAAGAAGTGAAGGCTGCCTCTCGCCTGCACCACAGGCCGGGCAGGAGTTCCCAGGAGGGGGTGTGGAGCGTGTCACAGCCTTCCTGTAGGGGAGGGGCAGAGGGGAGTGGTGGTTCCAGTGTGTAAAGCGTACTACAAGGCCCCGCCCGTAAAATATCAATAACATAATTCTGAGCCTGCTTTCTGGGGCCGCCCTGATGATGAAACCTGAGCCATTGGCGAGAGCATATTCAGTTGACTGGTTGTTGATTAGCATCTCAAACGGGAATGCGGTATAGAGCTTTGATCGAGAGTACATGATTCCTCTCACTGGTGAGCTCTTACGGGACTGCCTGTGTTTTTTTTTTGGGTTGACCTTGAGTGGATGAAAGGGTGGATGGCCGGGCTTGGATTTGCGACCGCCCTCATTTGATTTGCAACAAACCCTCCCTTAATATAGCCACAAACCCTCCCTTAATTTTGCCACACACCCCTGTCGCACATTTCACTACATAACGAGTAACAGATGAGGTGCTGCCTGCTGTGGTTAAAAGTTCCTTCGTTAAGCACAGCTCCAAGAGAACAGGCTGCATTACAAGTCATTTAGTAACCCATAATATGAAGTTGATGGAGCCTTTAGTAGGCTCAATATCCTGTGATTCTGGGCAATTTACCTAATCTCCCGGTGCCTAACAAAAAGGAATGAGTCCTTGTGTAACGTAATTGGTGTTCTTGTAAAGCGCTCCATTACCTTCGGGTCGAGTTCGCGCTTTATAGAACTGCAAAAAAAAACAACCCTACAGCAGAAGCCCTTCGTATACGACCAGACCTTTCCCCAAGTGCCTCTCTTGGCTCCAAGCCATCGTGTGTCTGACGGGAACAGAGCAATGGGCGGGGGATCAGAGCGTTCTCTCCGCATGCCAGCCTCTTACAAGGTGTCGCCAGGGTTAATGTTTCTATGGTGCATTTTTTTCAGAAAGGGATTCCACTCGGGGCAGGCGAGCCGTGCAGCGGCTTTTTTATTTCAGCGTGGTATACTGTTACAGCGCTGTGCAAATTTCATCACTCAGCTGCATAAAAAAACATTTGCAATGCAATAGGTCTCGCATTTGCGAGAGTTTGAGCTATTGGCATTGTAAATGACAATGCCTTTATTTGTGTTTTCAAAACAGATGAATAAAACGCATTGTCATTTACAATGCCAATAGCTTAAACTCTCGCAAATGCGAGACCTATTGCATTGCAAATGCTTGTTTCACCAGCTGTCCCACAGAATTTGACACATTTAAGCTCATGTCCTCGTTTTGAAAGAGGACCAACTGAAAACAGAGGAGGGGAGGTTTTTATGTGCTCAAAGACAGGAGGAGTTAGCAGCTCTTATCAGAACACAATTTAATTAACACCCATGATGCTGGGTGTTAAAGTTGATTTTAATTTAGTTCCTTAGTGCCTCCTTGTCTGTGTTCCTATGTTGATGCATGCTATCATTTAAGTCACATTGCGCCACGTAACTGATGTAAACAAGCATTGACAAAACCAATAGGTCTCACCTATGGAAGAGTTATTGGCTTTGCCAATGTGTTTTAGCCATGCTGTACACCAGTGTGGCTGCTGTTCAGCATGGATAATGTTAGTGGCATAGAGGAAAGTGGTGTGGAGTGTCATAGAGTGGAATGGCGAAGAGTGAAGTAGAGTGATGTAGAGTGGAGTGGCAGAGAGTGTGGTGTATTGGAGTGGCATAGAGTGGAGTCGTACAGAGTGGCGTACAGTGGAGTGATATAGAGTAGAGTGCACTGGTGTAGAGTGCATTGGGGTCAAGTGTTGCAGAGTTTAGTGGCGTACAGTGCAGCAGCATTGAATTCAGCAGCATACAATGCAGCGTCGTAGAATGCAGTTGCGTGGATTAGATTGTTGCATAGTAGAGTGCTGTGGTGTAGAGTTTAGTGTTGCAGAGTAGAGTGGCGTAGAGTGCAGTAGTGTAGAGTAGATTAGAGCAGCATACCGTGGACTGCTGTAGAGCGCAGGGGAGTAGAGTTGAGTGTTACAGAGTAAAGTGCATTGGCTTAGAGTGTATTGGCATAAAGTGAAGTGGCATCGGGCCAGATGTATCAAGAATTGCTTTTGCGATTCTTAAATAGTGAGGGGCAGATTTACAAGCCCCTTGCGCCACTTTTGCGTCACTTTTCCCATGTTAAAAGTGACGCAAAAGTGGCGCAAGGGGCTTGTAAATCTGCCCCTGAATTTTACCGATTCGCTATTTAAGAATCGCAAAATGCAATATATGTAGGAGTTGCAAAAAAATTTGCAATTCCTACATATTCCTTAATAGCGAATCGCAAATTGCGATTCACTATTAAGGAATACCTCCCCATTCATTTCTATGGGCCTAGAGGCCCATAGGAATGAATAGGATTGCATTCACAATTTGCGAGTACCAAATAGGTACTCGCAAATTGCGCATGCCAAAAGGCCACCCTGATGCACCCCCAAAAAAGGTAAGTATGCACATGTGGCGCACATACATGCCCTAAGGGCATGTGTGAGCGCCACATGGCAGTTAGAAAAATGCAAAAATGTGCATTTTTCTAGGAATTTGCAGATTACCACCAACTTGAAGTTGGTGGTAATTTGCGGTTCCTTAAAGCCAGGTCGCAATTTTTTCTTGCTTCCTGCATTGCATTTAATGAATCGCAAATTGCGATTCCCTAAATGCATTTGCAAAATAGGTAATCGCAAAAATTGCGATTCCCTATTTTGCGAATGCCTTTGGGATGATACATCCCAAAAGGCTTTTTACCGTTCGCAAACGGGCCAATTCTGCAAATTGGCCCGTTTGCGAACGGTAAAAAGCTTGATACATCTGGCCCCTAGAGTGTAGTGTTGCAGAGTGGCGTAGACAGGAGATGTACAGAGTAGATTGGAGTGGCCTAGACTGGACTGGTGTAGAGTGCAGTGGCGAAGAGTGCAGTGGTATAGAGTAAAGTGGCGTAGAGTGCATTGGCATAGAATAGAGAGGTACAGAGTAGAGTAAAGAGGCGTAGAGTGAAGTTGCGTAGAGTGAAGTGGCGTAGAGTGGAGTGGCGTAGAGTGGAGTGGTGTAGAGTGGAGTAGAGTGCAGTGGCGCAGAGTGCAGTGGTGTGGAGTGGTGTAAAGTGGAGTGTGCAGAGTAGAGTGCAGTGGTGTGGAGTGATGCAGAGTAGAGTGGAGTGGCGCAGAGTGGAGTATGCATGGCGTGGTAGCACACTGCCATTACAGACAGCTTATTTTCAATTGAAATGACCATTACATGTGCACAGACATACAGTTTTACTAATAAAACTATACAGCACACAAACGATAATGTGAGGAAATGGTATCACCTAGTGTAATGAGTTTGTTTTGATCATATAAAAGTAATTGTTTCCAACACACTTCAGAATTAACAAAAATATGTTTGATTTGTGTTCCTAATTCTGATATATTCTAAAACACTTGCACAGTTTATTTAAATGTTGTTGTGGGCTAGACAAAAAGTATTTCCTACCCCCAGTATCCAGCAAGATTGTCACATAAATCATTTCACTTTGAAGGCAGAGAAAGAAAAGTAAACACCAAGCTCCCTCGGGACACAAAGCCTGACATTTGACCTCAGTCTTTGAATGCACAGCAAATGTGAAAAGATAAGAGCAAAATGTACAGGCTGTTTACAGAAAGGAGCACTTGTGGATGAATACAAGTGGAATTGGTGTGAATAGACTTTGCTCCTTGGGAACTCCCCCTGGTCAGCCTAAAACAAATAGAGCCAGCAAATAGAAAGCCAGAAAATGTGATTTACAGACGACAAAGCCAATGGTAAGCAACGGACAGAATGCATTCCCAGGGAAGCTTTCTGAATACGCCCAAGATGTCTTTACCAAACCAGACAAGCTGCACTGACTGGTAGGCCTCGAACAAAAAAATGTAGTCCTTTTTCTATGTTTGCTAAATGTTCCAGTTCCAGTTTTTGTATTTCAATAACCTGGTCACCGTAAGGAACTCACAACTGCAATACCAACAATAGGTGAGTGTCTGGCGAGGGGGTGTAACAGGAAGGATGGACCTGAGTAAATCATCTGTCCCTGGACCAGACAGAAAGGAGGCAGTTTGTGACTTCCCCTTCCTGTATGGTGCCCCCAAGGGGACACTGCGAGAGCGATTAATGGTGGAGAGATTCATTTAAGTGCCACCCTCTCCTAATGCGTCCCTCTCAGAGGCATTAGTTAAGTTTCTGTGAGGTGAGATGCCTTATGCCAGTTCATTCATTTGAATCCAAGGAATCACTAGAGTGTGTTTTCACGCATGCGCAGTGAAACAAGAAACATTACATAGGACCCGTATTTTATCTTGGCATGTGCGGAAGGGAGTATCTGGGTCTTCTTGTCCTACCCGTAATCTGTCAAAAATATTTTTTGAAGGGACTCGAAAGTTCCAACCACCCAATAAAAAAAAAACGTTTGGGGTGTTACAGCAGCTTAAACAATGCTTTGAGCAAATGAAAAAGGAACGGTGCAAAACGATCTTTTCTCCTCGCCCACGTCTTGAGGAAGTGGAAATGCACATTAAGCGTCAGGCTCGGAATAATTTATGCCCCCTGCTCTTATCTGAATGGCGGAAGGGTAGTTAATCTAAGTAGCAAGGCCTAATGGATGACATCACTCAGATAGCAATTACTCGTGAGAGCAAAGTGGAGAGCGGTTCTCTGCAGAAACTGGTCAGAGCATTGGTTTCGACATGCATGTTTTTGCACACAAGTGGTTTGATTAAATATTCTTCCAAACGACGGCATTGCTCATCCACTCTGTCTGTTGCGTTGCCTGCTGCAAAATCGCAGACTCGGCGAACATCATTCCATTCCCCTACAGGTCTAGATGTGTCTGACCCTGCCCCAGCCCTCAGAAGCCATATCTTGTCATAATATCTCTCAATTTCCCCGCTGGCCTGCTTGTTGCTGACTGCCCCAGCTTTCCTGCCTTCGCAGAAGCCCCATCATGGCCTGAAATCTTTCCAAGCTTCGTTTTTTTTTGACTGATTGTACGTACCCCTGATCTCTCGGTCTGTCAGCAATCCACTGTGCCCTGGTAGTTTTCCATGCGCAACTCCTCCACAAGCTACACAACTCAGTGAACGATGCACATGCTAACTAACACTTACAATCTTCATTACCCGCTTTGGACCCACCTACGAGTCCGCTGGTGCTCTCTCCCAAGCATCCGCAGTTACCACCACATTAGGCTGAGCCAGGTATGCCTTGTAGGGCCCCCATATATCTGTCAGACGGCTGCAGACCGGTAACAGCTCGTGATAAGTATCCGACTGCGTGTTACAATATGCCATGTTTACATGTCAGTCCTTCAGAGTCGGGAGCGGTCCACGCACCCAGCACAACACACTTCAATGCCTTGCCAGCAGAAGAACAATGGCCACCAGTTATCTGGAAGCCACAGTGACATCCCTGTCGTATCCCAACAATGCTAACAAGGAGATCAATGCAATGTGTTCACCTGTTATCACCTTAAGTTATTCAAGTATCGCCTCCCAAAACCTCTGCACTCCCGGACAAAACCAAGCTACATGGGCGAATCCCGTGTCCTCTGTTCTGCATCGGAGACAGCAAGAGTTTTCACGCAAACCATACTGGTTGAGACGAGCTGGTTTATAATACACTCTGTTGAGGTATTTAAAATGTAGTAACCGGTGCCGGCTATTTAGAGAAACGGAGGTCACAACGGTCCCATTGTTTGTCACTGACGGTAATGCCCGATCCCTCTGCCAGTCCAACCTCACCTTCATGATTCCCAGTCGCCGCGCCTCCTGCACAAATGCATGGAGTTTTGCAATAATGTGGCATAGCGTAGCCATGTGTACCAGATGCGTCAGTACTGGTAGCTCCGGGGGCTCCAATAAATCATCCCCAGGAAGGGCATGCATCGTGTGGCACACCCTATAAAAATGAAATTGAGCCATGACTGTAGGCACATTGCTTTGCTCGCCCCATCCAGAAAGTCGTCACCCAAAGTCTTCAATCCCAGTCCGTGTAGTGCTGTCACCACCCCCCTCACCATGTACACCAGTCGAGTGGCACACAAGGCAAGTAAAGCCATGATCTGGATTGCCGCTCAATAAGCCGCTGCCAGGAAAAAGCTGTTGTGTTCAGCAAAAATATTGTAGTGCCGCACTGGTCTCTCAAATAGCATCTGGGGAAGCGACAATGGAGAGGCGGTGTCTTGCCCGAGCCACAGAGGCAATAGGTCCCTCGGACCATGCAACCAATAGTGGGAAAACACACATTGCTCGGTCCTGTAGTATGCTTCCAGATCTGGAGCGTTCAACCCACCCCTATCGTAAGGCAAAGTCAGCGTGTCCCATCTCACCCACGGTTGCTTCCTTGACCAAGCCAAGCGCACCAAAAGGATCCGTAAGTTGTCAAACAGCGCTCGAGGTAGTAGGACAAGGATGTTCGCAAAAAAGTAATAGAAAGCAGGACAACACAACCATCTTCATGATGGCTATACGCCATAGCGATAGCTGCAGCTTTATCCGTCGATCAATGACATCCAAAAGCTTTTTCACCACTTCGCCATAATTATCCAGTAAAACCACGGACAGATCCGTGTGGACCTGTATCCCCAAATAACGGATTGAGTCGGTCATCCATTGTAATTGGTACTCTAGCTGCACCGGCGGTCTCAGTAAGCAGAAATATCAAAGACTTCTCCCAATTAATGCCCAGACGAGAATGCCAAACAGTACTTCACGGAGAACTGGAGATAGGTTTTGCTCGGGATTGTGCACGTACAGCAGAGTGTCATCTGTGTACGGAGAGATGATCATATTGTAGTGTTGATACCAAAGCCCCCTATGTACGTGGTATTTTCAGAGTGTGTAAGCCAGTGGCTCAGCCACCATGGCATACAGCAATGGTGACAGGGGGCAACCTTGTCTAGTACCCTTCATGATATCTATGGCACCTGTGACCATGCCACTGAGCCGGATACGAACCATCGGCTTCATGTAAAGTACTCAGACAAGTTGGAAAAATACTTTTCCTACACTGATACGCTTCAGTACCACCAGCATAAACTCCCCACTACAATGAATCAAACGCTTTTTTAGTGTCTAAAAATACAGTTAAGGCATGCACATCCGGGTCTAAATGAGAGATCATTCCAAAGAGCATCCGAAGGTTGTAAGACAAGGTTTGACCGGGGATAAATCCAGCCTGCTCCGGGCCAACCACACCCGTAAGCAATGGTGCCAACCGATTAGCTAGGATTTCTGCAAAGATCTTTGTGTCTACCTTCAATAATAACATTGGTCTGTCAGACTAGCAGTCATCTGCCGGTTTACCTGGTTTCAACAGTGTGACCAGTAGAGCCCCACACATCCTGGGTGGCATACAACCATTCCTTCACCATCTTTTCATATACGGTGACCAAAACGTGGGACGAGTCTGTCTCAATATGCCTTATAGAAGGCCACCGTAAGCCCATCAATACCAGGCACCTTCCCACTCGGCATGTTCTTCAGTGCCGCCACTATCGCCGCGGGATACAAAGTGGCCATGAAGTGTACCGTGAGTCAGTTCAAGGTGCTACATTCAGCATTGTCTGTCGTGGCCTGGTCTTCATGTGAGAGTAGTGACGTATAAAGGTCCGCACAATAACGACGGAACTAGTCCGATACCTGCCCCGCCGTACATGGGGTAACCCTTGCTCATCCTGTAAGGCCAGGATGGTGTCGTCCTCACACTGAGGTCGCAAGAGCGCCCCAGGGTGGCACCCGGATGCTCTCCCTCACCATACGTCTTCGTGGTTGCAGATTTCACTAAGTGATTAACTTCACTTTGTGGTATTCATCCAGCTTGACCCGTATGTCACCCAAGGAGGCCCTTTTCCAGTGGCGGGTGGTGGATTTTGAAAGTGGTGGGGCGAAAAATGTTGTACCCTAATGCAATAAGCGAGCGAGCGTAGCGAGCGAGCCCAAACTGCCAAAAGAGGGTGCGGGGGGGGTTCTCCCCCCGCTAGAAAATTTTGAAAAAAATGGATTCAAATGGTGGGTTTTACACCACATATTTACTGCAAATTGTTTAAAAAAAAGGGGGATCCAAATATAGCATTTTTATGAATAACTGATTTGGAAAACCACATTTTGAGAGTGAGGGCCCTCTACGTTAAAAAATGAATACCACTTTTTGTAACTACATACCTGGATCACCTTTACGCAATATCTTGAGATGCATTAGCATGTGTGTGTTTTGCCTCTGTAGTTTCCTGTGCACACAGAGACGTTTATCGTCTGGGGCTGCGGTCCCACCCATACATTCTTTTTTTAACAGGAAAAAGGTTGGTGATAAAGTTAAGTTATGTTTAGCGGTTGGGTTTAGATTAGAGCAATAGAGGTTTTAAGTGATAGTGCAAGGGATGAGGTAAGACACTCTGTGCGAATGGTGGCATGAAACCCCGGTCGCAGATCTATTCGGGCGACTTCGGCGCAGGAACGTCTGCAGAACGCTATAGCTTAAGCCGACATATTCGGGTCCAAACCAGTACTGAGTGGTTACGACAAAGATGACAGGACTCAAGGCTGGCAGGTTATTACAGTATACATCCCAGGGCCTGCTGTTGCCAGATAATGCCCCAGGGTCATAAAGCTATTACAGACTAACCACAGTCTGGCGCAGTTACAACTGTATAATCTCGGACTGTGCGCACACAGCAGTGTGACCTTAAAAGTGCAGTTTGAACTATGCTACATAGGCCTTCCCTGCTCCAACCTGTTGTGAAATAATATTATTGTACCACATTGTCAGTGAGAGACGGTTCACACAAGAGGATTTACCTGCGCAGGAGATAAGCCAGTACCTGTGCCAGATCCACGTTCTCCTCCTCATTCTCCTCGCCACTACCGTGGCGACCTGTGGACCGGTCCTCCGGCGGTTCCCTGACACCGCCACGACTCATTCTGCTACTGCGAGACCCCATCGCCCATGTCTGAGGAAAAGGACATCCACTCTACCTGGCCTCAAAGTGACGGAATCTCTACAACACTGATAGTTTAATATCTGCAGAAAATTCTACCTGGTGGCGTTACACGTTATCGACTGATGCTCTAACTACATGACATCTCGTCGTGAACTCTGGTAGGAACTGAAGCCAGGTGACACTAAAGCTCTCTTCTGGATAATTTACATTTACCCGTGACCCGCTAGCCTGGAATAGTCCCGAGCCTGCCTGGCCATCATCACACTTTCAGAAAATACTACCAACTGCCCATAAACGATTTTAAACTATCCCAATCCATGTCAAACCTTGTGGTATCTGCCACAGCTCACTCACCACGGATTTTTGGCCTCCCTTGCTTATGGGCAGCAATCAATTCGATCCTGACATTGACACCAAACTTACACTCTTGAAGAAACTTCTACTAAACACATACCTAAGCAACACCCACAGAGAACAGACAATACACTAAAATAAAGCCCGATCGCAATACCAAAGGACAGACACTATGGTACCACCTACATAACTGTAGGCAGTACAGTCAGACTAAGTGTGCTCCTTCGTTTCCCGGGGAGGGCCGCAGCGCAGCGCTCAGTTTCCCTTCACATGCTTAAAGAGCGAGAGCACGAGAACAGCTGCACAACAGATAAATTTCCATTTTGCAATATTTAAAATGGAAAAGGATGGAAAATGCACCCTGTAATGGTGGAAGGAGAATATGTGATCACGCTGTACAAGTATGCCCCCGTCTTCCGGTGTGCTTTATAATCTGTAGAGTGCCATTGAACTTTCAGTGCCCCTTCCCCGCTGCCCGTGCCCTCACACCGTAGTGTATTCTCCTCTGTCTACTATGTTCTCACTAGAGTGCTCACATCTCCGTTTGTGTGTCATCCTTCCCCCACTTATCCCCTCACCCCCACACACCAGTGCCATCTCAACCGGATGGTGTTTTTAGCCCCTCTTTCCAATTAGTAGGCTTTTAACCCCTTAAGGTAGCCGCGCCCTCTTATAGAGCCCTTTACTGTCCAGAGCACGCTCACTCCCTGTGGCATGTGTCCCGACCACCAGTATGCCTTCACTCGTTCAGTGTGACATCACGCCCTGCGTGCTGTTACACAGTTACTTTTGCCCTCACCCCATCTGTCCCTTCATCTTCTCACAGAGGTCTGAACTCCTCAGTATACTTTCACCTCGATTTCATTGCCCTACTTTAGATGCATTTTCACTTCTGCAATGTGTTCTCACATATTCATGGTACAGAATCTATACAGGTTTGGTTAAAATAATCTTCACAAGAGAGAAGACGCCTCTCGACTACCTGTGCTAACTATATGCAGCATAAAAAAATGAAACTTACTAAAACATAATTCACTTTTATTTACATACAGATCTGAGCATTTTTGTGTTTTATTTTGCGGATTGCAGTAGCAAAGCAACTGAGGTGTGCAGAATGTTCGCTTCCATGTTAAACGAAACCGAGAAAAAAAGGCGCCAAACAAAAGTCATGAATTACGAAACTTTGTGAATGTTTGAGCATTTAGTGGCAGTCCAACACACAATGCCGAAACGTCACTAAACGGCCCCTGAGCTGGGAATATGGCGAGGCAGACGAGTTTCTCGAACCCCTGGCGTCTTCGTTTCGCGTGCAAAATTCCTTTTCGAATGGCATCTTGTGCGTTTCTGCCAAATATTTCGCCCAGACAGTGGCCTAACCTGTTTCAGGTTATCCTAACCAGTCACTAAAAGTTGTATACTTTTACTACGTTGGTTTAGTTGCCGGTAGATATCCATACAATCGTTCACTATCTTGGGGGAATCACGCAGTGTTTCTTTACCACACCTTATTTAAAATTCGCTCGAACTGTGCTGCTTTCTAGGCAGCGCGAAATAAACTTACTTCATTCAGTTTACAAAGTCACGCTGCAGTAGTTCTAATGCATACATTTAGCTGTATTTGCATAATCTACATTTCCCACTTCTTACACGTGTTGAATAAACATAAAACATTGCAGGTACACTAACTCATTTGGTTTTAAACATGATGCAGCGGTGTGTATCACAGAGCTTTTGTCAGATATGTTTTAACACCAAGGCCGAGGCATATGTTTTTCAAAGTTTAGCTTCAGTTAAAAGCATCTGCACTCACAATGTTGCTGCTGACTGGATTCAGGGCTGCACGAAACCCTAAAAATAACTAATGTTCATTTAATTTAAATGTAAATATCGGTCTGAAATAGAATCACTTACAACTGACAAATAACTGTTCTGAACAAAAGGAAAACAGTGCAAGATGAAACGAATTATGCCGTTCCTGCCTGCGAGAAGAAGGAAACACATTTTCAGCTAAAGATTACCCATGCAGAATCGCTTGAGCAGTAGTTTACGTGTCATCGGTCGACCAATTAGTCCATATTAAACGATATATATTATTTCAACATCCGGTGTCTTTATTCAAGCAGTAGGACCGACGAACAATGTACTGCATTCTATAGCAATTGCATTTTTATAGCGCTTACAACGCCTGACGAGGCGTCAAAACGCATTAATGTGGTAATTATTCGACACCTTCTACCACAGGCAAGATTGCATACAGAGGAGAAAGTGCAAGTAAGACCTACGGGCGTAATAACCCAGAACTGTAAAGCCACTTTGCTAATTTAAGAAAAGTGGGTATTGCACTCCGAACAGGATTTACTCCCATAAAGTCTGACGTGTAAGTAAATCTATTCTGTGGGTGGAGAGTTCGTTCACATTCATAAACATACACATTTGCGAGTACTCTCAAATTATTTTCCAGCTTCTTCCAGCCCTGGAAATGGTGGAGATTTACTTCTGCCAAGGGGGGGAAGGAGATGGGGAAAGGAACTCCCCCGAAAATGAGTGAGGTGTAGAGAGCAGGGTTTCTCCATCGGAAAATATATTCTCTGGTCAGTGGCGGCCGGCGGCATGACTGGCGGGGGGAGGAGGGGGAGGGATCGGTTATAACTTACCTTACCGGGTCCTGAGTCCCGCGCCGCCTCAGCGCCTGGAAGTGGCCGGGTCCCGACTCCGGCGTCAACGTTTTCCCGCTACAGGAAGGAAGCAGCCACAGGCAGCCTCCCTCCTTGGGCCCTAAGCCAATCACAACGCTGCAATGGCAGCGTTGTGATTGGTGAGGCGCAGCAGAGAGCGCCCCAGCCGGGCCATTTTCTCTATGTAGGCTGCATGCAAGCAGCCTACATAGAGAAAAGGGAGAGTGCACATGACTGCTTTGGTCAGCCCTGGGGCCGGCCAAAGCAGTCAGGGCCCACAACATTGGGCAAGCCACTCCCCCCCTGCCCTCGAGCAGGACCGCCCACCCGCCCTCCCACAACCAGGCACTCCAGGCACTTCTGCTTTCTCGCAGTGCGAGAAGCAGAAACATAAAATGGTAGTTTTACCATTTTATGTTTCTGCTTCTCGCACTGCGAGAAAGCAGGAGGGTGACGCCCCCACGCCCCTGTGGAGGGGCTGCCACTGCCCTTCTCTGCTGTCTCCCTGTGCCTTTGGGCCAGGGTACACAATCTCAAACTCCATCCGCGACAGCCGTACAGTAACCGAAGCATCAGGCTTTTTTTGAGATAGTGACCCCCCGAATACAAACTTTAAAGGCTTCCCAGATCATTGCAAATTTTTCAACAGAGCCAATATTAGTATGGAAGTATTCATCTATGGCCTGTGCCAACTCTTCCCTAAACACCGCTTATAAAAGAGAATACGGCGGGAACCACCATGTGAATGCAGGTGGTCACAGACTGTGCAGTGTCAACTCCAGCAAAACCAGCGAGTGATCTGAATAAGTGCAGAGCAGGTGTTCACAGCGCAGCTCTTGTGGCTCCAAACTCTGAGACATCATCCTAAAGTCTATGCTTGCATGCACTGTGTAATAGTGGGTGTATCCCACCCCTGTGGGGAACTTATGACGCCAGACTTCCAGGAAGCCTCACTGGTCTGCAATCTCACTTAAGGCATGCGGCTGAGGGTCGCAGAAGTGGTCCTCTAGAGTGATCCCAGTCTCGGCACAGTATACAATTGAAGTCTCCAACGCACATCTGAGGCAAACCTTTCCACTGAGCCAGCCCAGCGAGCAGCATGTGTTAAAACTGAGGATCATCATGATTGGGACCATACACCCACACCACCAAATCGTACTTATAACAGCACACCACCACATATCTCCCACTTAGGTCCTTGCACACCTCTTGAATTTTAACACTGGATCCCCTCCGACCCCAGATCAGCATGCACCTGGCATGTGTGGTAAAGCCAGCTGCACAGCAGACTCCCTGCATGAGACGCTGAGTTATTAAGCTGCTCCCAGGTGATAGATGTGTTTCCTGCAGTATAGCTAGGTCTATGGTGTGTCGCTGGAAGTATGCTGCCACATTGCGTACCTTTCAACAATCATTCAGACCCCTGACATTTCAGGTGAGGAACTTCAACAGCGAGGGGCTCCTGACACCCCTCATGTTACCTCGAGGACTATCAGCATGCAACACAAATCACCAGGGCAAACCATCTAATAATGCACTCACGGCCTGGAACCAACGCAAACACATATTGAACCGTTGTATTACATAAACTCCACCCCACATCCAAACTGTGAAACCCAGCAACAGACACAGCAATACATTTCTGTCCCCAATCCCACACATTACCCGCACAACAGAACCCCAAACAAAACCAGGTGGTGCACACATGGGGACAGATGTTACCCAGCCAGTCATTCCGCCACATTGTGTTGCAGGGGGCTGGACAACAAACATAGTGTGTGCTACAATATGTAAATAACAGCTATATAGGCCTGTGGGCTCCACCTGCATACACCACCTCTCTCACACATCCTCATTCAAAAGCCTGCACCCCCACATGACACAAATTGGAATCACAGCCATACCGCATCAGCCACAGGGGGCAGCACACAGGACCAGTGTCTGCTTACCCCCTGAGGCAGTCCATTGCCAGTCCATGGAGGCGTTGCCTCGATGCAGCAAGCAACGACATCGTTCATTGTTGGCAGCCAAGTACCTCTGGGTGTTAGAAAATCGTAGTGAAATGCCACCCACCCAAAGAATACAGAAACACGTAGCCAGGGTAGAAAGCCACAACTTGTAGATCGGGAAGTGTTAGCCCTGCTCCTCAAAGTCCTTGGAAGCTGCAGCTTCCCCATCCTCCGATCTGGGCGAGTGCCACCATGCTCCAGCTG
Source organism: Calotriton arnoldi (assembly GCA_963921515.1). Classification (NCBI taxonomy): domain Eukaryota; kingdom Metazoa; phylum Chordata; class Amphibia; order Caudata; family Salamandridae; genus Calotriton; species Calotriton arnoldi. The sequence goes on along the minus strand of CAWUFW010004597.1, from coordinate 1,394,092 downwards.
TCCCACGCTGCTTAAGGGAACTGTTGAAGCTGTTTAGGATCACCGAAGATGGTCACCTTCCCATCCACCATTACCTGCAGGCGTGTAGGGTAGAGCATGCTGTAGTCCATTTGCAACTGCTTCAGTTTGGGCTTGACTGGGATAAACTGCCTCTGGGCCTCCTGGACCTGTTGCATGAAGTCCGGATAGAGCGACAGCTCAGTGCGCTCATAGCACAGCACTTTAAGTGCTCGAGCTTTGCAGAGTGCTGCATCGCAGTCCCTGTAATTCAAGAGCCTTGCAATGATCGTATGAGACCTTGCCCCAGGCATAGGCCGAGGCGCAAGGGAGCAATGGGCGCTTATCCACAAAAGTCAGAAAAAGTTTCACGCCACAGCAGATCTTTGAGGAGTTGTCTATGAATTGTTCCATATTGCCAACTTTAGTGGATACTGCCAGCCCCATAACTCTGAGGTTGGTGAATCGTGATCTGGCTTCAAGATCCTCCACCTTAGCCTGCAATGTGAGAAGGACTTTGTCAATCTTTTTCTGAGTCGCTGAGGCAGTGACCTGATCATCCTCCACGTCTGAAACATGTCTCTCCACCATTTCCAGTCGTTCTGCATGTTTGTCAAGATGCTCTGACATGCGATCCATACGGAATGATAGCGCGCTGATCATGCAGTCAACTTTTGTTACACTGTGCTGCATACAGGCCAAGATCTATCGCATCTGAGTCGGTGTCTTCTCTACCGGTCTCCGACATGGCCACGCCATCGTCGCAAGCCTTAGGGGTCTTACATGGTCAAACTGCAATTTAGGCTGCGATTTGTCAGTTTTACCCAGGGTGTAGGGTCTCCCCGTCGGGCCCCCCCTCTCAGGGCTTCTAATTTCTTTGAGTCATGCAGGCAGCAGTCTGGATGGCATGTCCCTGCAGTGGCACAGTCGCTTCTGCAGTAATCTCATGTAGCCAGCCTTGGGCCCGGCTTCAATTAGGAGCAAGAAGTAAAATAGGGTAGGTGCCCAGCAAATCACCCCACACAGGGGCATGCCTCCATGTAATGTCTCTCGAGGGCCCCCATGACTCCCGGGGCTCCCTTTGCAGCACCTCACGCCACTGGTGCAAAGCACCAGAATCAGGGCAGTACTCCACCCCACGCCACCTTGGCCACACTAACACCTCCTTGCGTGCCAGAAAAATCCAAAGTATATATTATGTAGATCCTGGGTCCATGATGGCCAAGACTTTTCCCAGGGCACTGTACCTTGTCAGTGCGATGCAGACAGGTATGGGGCCCAAGGTTGTTTATCTATTCTAGGGCAAGGGGAAGATCAAGCAGCCAGCATGTCCGACCACCGCACTCACCCTCTAACAATGTCGCACCGGGGCCGAGAACCTCTTGTCTCTTCCACCGCGGCCCCTGCTCTCTCTTGCAGCAGCAGCACACCACAGTGTGGTCTGGGGCATCTCCCCAGTGCACAGATGCAGCAAAGTTCAACTAGGGGCCCTCGCTCCTCCCACAGGGACCCCGGATTTCGTTGCAGGCGTCCCACCGCTCAGCAGAATTGGTGAGGTCAGTTAGGCCACAGCTAGGCCTCACCACAATCTCTAGGGCCAGCTGTCTCCAGCATGCTGCCTCACAGGCCCGGGTGCAGGCCTCCACAGCTCGCGGTGGGTTGAGCCCGCACCGCATACCCCCACCAGGGGTCAAACTGTGCTCTCTCTGCTTCTAGGGCCTCAGGCATCCAACGGTCTCCGCAGTAGTGCCTCTCACATTTACTGTGGGCAGGCCGCGCAGCGAGCTCCCAGGCCCGGCCTCGCGGTCGGCAGCAATCGACCTCCCAGGTCTAAGCGTGATGTTAAAATTGCGTGTTGTTTCGGCTGCGACTCGGACTCCTGCAGTGAGAGGCTACATTAAGACAGGTACAGCAGCCCCTCAGTAGTGCTAAGCACCAGGATTATAAAGGACTAGTTTGTAGCCAAAGGGAGCTCACCTAAATGGCGGTCTTCTTCATGCTTGGAAAGCTCTGCCCCCTCATGCTTATATACTAATTAGCCCATAGCATCTAGGCACCAGCAATGCTACTGTGTTCCTTATTTTAGCCTTAGTATCTCCCCTATCCTCCACTAAAATGTGTCTCTTCCACAGTTTTATTCATGAAATATTGAAATGCCCCTACCATATCTTTTATCTTTCTCATTTCTTCTAGATTACACAGGAACAAACAATTCCATTTGTCTTTCCAAAGAATTTCTCGTGCAAACCTTACACCATCATGCCAGCCTCCTTTAAACAGTCTTGAATCTTACTTCATCTTTTTGGAGTTGTGGCCTTCAGATCTTGACCTTTTCATTGAAGTATACAGTGGCACTACACTTTTTTCGGCTAATAAATTGAAATTGGAAGTTTCCATATGCTGGGCATAAGGTTTTTAATATATTTTTCCTGTTTGTTGGAGTTCAACAACCTCTTCCACTTCTTTGTTTGGCCTCTGCCAAAATATATGACTTTACATTTTTCTGATGTGGGTATTTTTGTCATTTCATCTATTAACTCATGAAGCGATCTCAAATTCCTCTTTATTTTTCAATTCCTATTTTTCAATATTTAGTTTTGAACGTTTGATTTGTTGTTATCTGTAAATATAATCATTGATCCACTTTCAGACATGCTTATACTACATTGTGACTAAAAATTTAATGATAAGACACATGCCTTGTATCACTTCCTTCAAATAAACCACTTCCCTTCCACGCCAAAATGAGCGCCATTCACTAGTTCTCAGTAGCTACAATAAAAAAAGCCCATTCTTAATCAAGATAACAACTTTAGGATATACACCAGGATTGGTTTACCTAGATAGAAGCATTATGTGTGGTAAACTGTTTAGGACTGCTGGGATCCAAATAGGAAACATTCATTCTTCAGATGGGGCATTTGGCACTAGATGTGTGGTCACAACAATTAATTCAATTGTGTGACATGATCTCTATCAGCAAAAATATTCACATTTTGAGCATTGAATCCAGTGGCCACAAATATTTTCATAGGGTTTTCCATTCGTTTTACTACCTTTACAATAGGTCCAACATCCTTACAGCAACCAACCTTATCCTTTCATTCATGTTTATAATTTGGCATAGCGGTGCTTTGGACAAAATGTATTATAGTAGAAATAGAGACTGCTCAAATGGTTCAATTTTAAACAAACAAAAAAACATTTTTCACATTCTGTTATTAGAACAGCAGGGTGCTTCCTGCAGTCAGGTGCTCTTCGAATAGATTTAGATATAACTCATTTTTTGTTTTACTGTATATCAGAGGACAACATGATTTTTATTAGCCTATGGAAAATGCACTGTTTGCTTTGAATTACTGTAACATCATGAGATAGTTTAAATACATAAGGATGACTAAAAAAAAAAGTAGAGCATTGGGCCATCAGCCCAGTCCCTGAACCGCACTTCTTTTCAGGCAGATGGGCCTGTGATCAGGCAAAATGCCTTCACTCATAGTTGAAGAGAACCAGTGGCTGAAGTGAACCGACCCCTTGCCCGATGCTGTGTGCTGTGGTGGGTGGAAAGAAAATATGAATGGCAGCTAAATAGACCCATAGATGAAGTGACTGACCTAAGCCCCTCTAAGTGTGTATATTTTAGTGAATTTTTTGTTTATGATTTTTTTTGTGATTACCTGAGGTTGGTGAGAGGGCTTATGTTTAGGCTCATTAGGTGCAGGGTGTAATGATAAGCAAAAGAGGGCTGTGGGAGCTATTTGTGTAGGAGGACGTGGCACATGGGAAAATGCTGCTGAGATGGTGAGGGCCGAGGATATGCTGAGTGCCCAGTCTACTAAGGACCCTTGTTAAGTGTAGCAAATGGGTTTCGCCCAGGGTTTTTAGCTTTTGACTACCCGGTTAATGGACTTTTACTGTGAGTGAGCCTCACCACCTGAGTCTAACTCATGGTAACTGGATTGAGCATGCTAACTGCCAATGTCCCTCTTTTAAGGTAAGGCCAGTGCTGTGCAACTAAAGTAAGAAACTCTGGCCTGATTACATGTGAAGACATGTGCACACGCTTGTGTGCACATGTGTGGGCTGCACGGGTGAGACTACCATCTTGCGCAGCCCAGTATCTGTGCACAGGTAGCCTAAACAGAAGGGACTCATCAGTGATGGGTGCTGAACTATGGTAGGCCTTATAATGTGAGTGGGTATTCATAGGGCCTCATTACGATGTCAGGCGGAGTTTCCTCCACCCGACATCGTCTAGGTCAAGGGACCGACCGACACCCGGATGGCGGTCCCGACCGACTAATTAGTCGGAATGCATGCTCCCATTGTAAAATGCGAGTTGCAGTTCATCCCTGCACCCCGTGGCAGGCACCTCAAGGTGCCTGCCACACGGTGCAGGGATCAACAGGGGGGCACGGCCTCCAACCGGAGGCCGCGCACCAAACGGGGCCCTGCTGGGGGCCCCCAAATTCGAGTTCCAACAGCATTTCTGTGTCGGAAAGGCCGACACAGAAAGGCTGTCTCCACCCAACATCGTAATCCCAAGGGCAGAAAGAGCCGCCCTTGGGACTACTGGCCGCATTCCGACAGGCTGACGGGCTCTCTGAGCCCATCGGAAGCCAATCGGAATGTCCGTTCGTATTCCTTTCCGACCGATTTAATCATAATGGGTCAGTCGGAAAGGAATCCGACAGGCATATTACGATGCGGTCGGTTGGCTCCGACCGTTTCCTACCGCATCGTAATTAGGCCCATAGTGTAGATCTGTAATGCTTACTGAAGGTATAGGATGCTTACATTATGTGCACATTATAGGTCAAATCTGCGCTAAAGTACAGTTTTGCCCTACTTAGGCCTACAGGGTTCAATGAGGTACCAAATTGGGGTTAAACATGCACCCTGAGTGTGAATTTAGGGTCCACAACATCCTACATAGCTTATTTGAAAATGTGTCTTATTTCTCTGGCTCAGCTTAGAATCAGATTCCAAGCCTTTGTCATCCCTACTGGGCCAAGGTAATTTCTCTGCTCCCCATCAGAGGGGTCAACAGCCTCCCCATGGACTAGATCAATTAACAGTGCTTGACTCAGTTCCTGGAAAAGGAAGTGTTGGGAGGAAATCTGCATCTGATAATTTGCTCGTCGCAATTCTCTTGGGCTGGGATAGCTCTGGGACACTAGAACAAAGGAACAGAGCCAGACCTCAGGAGGTAACACAGGAGGGGCTCACTTTTGAGGTTTTGGTGGGAAGGGCTGAGGCAGCTGTGTCAGCTAGGGGTGAAGTTGAGACTCTCAGGGGTGCTCTTTCCACACACAATTGAAATCGCCATATTGGATTGCCCCAGAATGCTGTGTAGGAGGGTTGGGACAGGGGTGAGGTAATGATGAGACATCCTAGGATTGGCCAGGGGTCCCTTGCTCTTAGAACTTTCCACCCCACTTAAAAGCTCCTACAAAAGGGAGAAACAGATAAGAAGACCCTGGACCTGGGAGCAACAATAGCAAAAGGATACCCCGGTAGGTGGAGAAGCCACCTGATGCCCTTCGAGAATGGACTGAAGGATGAACTCTAGCTGACCCACAGGAGTAGGACAGGTCTCTCCAGGGCCAGTGGCACTGGCTCCCTTATTCTCCAGAGGAACAGTTGAACAAGTAAACCTGCTGAAGTACTCTGGAGACTTCTTTGGACTCACCCTTAACTCTGCTGACTCACCAGTGCCCTTCAAGGAGCCAACAGGCTCTAGGACTGGGATGTGTGGCAGGGAGGAGGTTTTACTGGCTGGTTGCAGAGAGAATATGAACAAGACCTTCACCAGCTAAAGAGTGCCAGGAGCAAGGCAGAGAACAGGTCTGATGCAAGGAGCAAGAACATTCAACTCCACCATGAAAAGAGCCCTTGTTTGAGGCAAAGAGCCCTGAAGAAAATGCACCTAGGGGTCAGGGCTGGCCCACCAGGGGCAAAACAAGCCAAACAGCATGAAAATTGGCACTATGGGGCTCGAGAAACGAGCCTGCAAAGTCTGGCCCCATGGAGAAGAAAAATGAATGAGCAAACACCTAGCGCTCCACCTGATTTACTTAAAATACTCAAGGGGTGTGCCAGGGCCTGAGGGCCCATTTTCTCATTTGAAATGGGGAGGAGGTGTGAGTGGAGCTCCATCCCCAAAGGCTGTATTGGCCCCACAGACACCTAACCCACAGGCCTGACGCGAGCAGGTATGTCCTGGGGACCACATCCCAAAGGACCACACGGGAAACAGGCTCATTGCCCTCCACCATGCCCATTTCTGGGTGGGGGGCATGCCATGCAGACCTTATGTCCCCTAGTCCATGCTCCTCGCAGACAGGGCAGTGTGTTTGATCCAACTGCTTGCTGGAGGTGAGAAGGAAGGCTGTTCCCTCTCGGCGGGGGCACAGATGATATTGCTGGCTCTTTGGGGACTCAGAGGACTGTGGGCTGTGGGCAGGTAGGTGACAGGGCCTTGGGGACCTTGGCGCAGAGTAAAAGTGGCTTGCCTCTCATTAAATATACATGGATCGGGCTACAGGAGTGCCCCATAACTCTCCTACGAGAAATGTTCCTAACCCTTTGTGGTGCCTCAAGGAGGGGCACAACACCACCAATGTTACGTTCAGGAGATATGGGGGGCCGCATGATGTACTGCAACCACCTAGAATGTTGGTTTCATATACTAGCCTAAGTTTGCATTGATTTTAAGCACTCCCAGTGCTGGAAATTTTGCTCTTGGGCTCTGGACTGCGGGACCCCTTTTGATTGGTCCTCTGACTGGAGTGGCAGTCTAATAATAGTGAATGATATAATCTGAGGCTCATGATTTAGATTTAAAATGCTTTATTGATCATGTTGGTGAAGAAGAATCCAATGTTTACCATTTTAATGAATCCATTTGAATATGGTTATGGTCCTCAGTTGATTTTAATGTTGTTGAAATGTTGAAACATGACATGTGGCTTCTTTTACTAATGCATGTTACACCCTGACAAAGCCAGCATGCCTGTCATATTTAAACTGACACCCCTTCTGGTATAGGTGGTTTTAGGTGGGAGATATAGTTGTTATAGAGTTCAGGACCCACTATGGGTATTATGTGATATGAGGGTGCCTCCAAAGGTATCTTTTACTTGCTCTGAGCATCTTGGTCTGCCAAAGCTTATGTTTTTTTTTTCTTTTTCCCCGCCATTTGGCTGGCTAGTTGGTTTTTCTGCATTGGGAGCAGTGATTTGGGGAAGGCTCCGCTTATATACTTTTGGCTGCCTATTTTGGTGTGTATTTCAACTTCACTTATGGGCAGAAGTAAAAATGTATTACATTCAAATAAGAGCTGCGTTGCCAAGTTGCCTAAGTGTGACCCTTCTTCTACTGTGCCCTCCATGAATAGTTCACATTCTGCAGACGTTATGGCTCAGTCTTCTGCCTCTCGCTCAGCAACTCTGCCCTTGTCAACTTCCAAGATGCAAGCAACAGCTTCCGCTAATAAGCGCCTCAAGCAAGACCCTCCTTCTCCTCCCAAGTCTCTCGCTCCTGTATCTTTAGATACTGTTTTGGAGGAGATACGTGCTTTGCGCCCATTTGTTGAGGAGACTAACACTCGCCTACAAGTGCTGGATTATAGGTGGTCGTCTATGGATTCTCGTCTCTCCTTGGTGGAACAGCGCGTTAGTGATGTCCAGGATTCTGCTGAAAAAATTGTGACTCTGGAGAAAGATATCTCTTTGCTTAAGAAGTCAGCTGAGGGTCTTGAAAACAGGAACAGACATAACTACCTTCGCCTATATGGTCTTCCGGAGGGTCTTGAAGGGAATGATCAGGTGGCTTTATTCACTTCCTTTTTTCCAAAGCTTCTAGATCTCCCTGCATCGACTAAATTGAATATCCAGCAAGCACACAGACTGGGTCCCCGCCTATCTTCTTCATCGACTCCGCCAAACCTCGTGGAGTGATTTTTCTCTTCTTGCAGTTTACTGACCTTCTCCAAGTGTTAAATGTAGCCAAGACAAAAAAAACGTCTTGTTTGGTCCGGTGCTAAGTTGTTTATTTCCCAAGATGTCTCTACAGTAACGGCTAAGCGGTGGAAAGACTTTCTTGAACTAAGACCTGCACTTCCGGCCCTAGGTGCACGATATGGTCTTTTTCATCCATTTCTCTTTAAAGTGACCTTCCAGAATAATACTTCTACTTTTGAGGATCCTGCAGACCTAGGGAAATTCATTCACTCTCACTCAACATCATCGATGGAGATTCCTGATCCTTCCTCTTTCACTTGAATTTTATGCAACTGTTTGTTGTGTCTGTTTTTACTAATGCATGCTTCCCTTACAGGTTGCACTTTGATGCTTGTTCTCTCACTTGTTTGATGTCATTTTTCTTCTTTAATTCCTTTGCAGGCTATTTGGAGTCCTAATGCCCATTTCCCTATTCGTCATGTTGGCGTCCTGATGTGATACCTCCTCCTCTGTTGGTTGTGCCATCTTCATCTGTTTGTCGCCACTCCTTAGTTTTGTCCTTATTTCTCCCTTAAACGGTACATAGTACAGTCATCAGTTTGACATGTACTGTCCCTTCTTGCTGTGTCTTTTGTCCCTTCTTTCCTTTCCCCTTTCCCTTTTCTATTTTTCCTCTTTTCTCTCCTTTCTTGTACGCTCTGGTATATATTCTCTTTCATAGCTACCCTTTTTCTTCATTCCTTTCCTCTCTTCTCATTACTGATGGTTGTATAGTTTTCTATGTCTTGTTAATGTTTTACACTCAGAGTCGTATCTTGGAATGTGAAAGGTTTTGTTAATCCTATTAAGAGACAGAGAATCTTGTCTCATTTGGTTTCCTATAACCCTGATTTGGTTATTTTACAAGAAACACATCTTACGGAGGAGGAAGCCATTAAACTTAAACGTAATTTGGTTGGCTTAGTCTTAGTCTCTCCTACGTCCACCAAGAAAAATTGAGTTATTATTCTTTGCCATAAAAATTTGAATTGTTCTCTTTTATCTAAAGAAATAGATTCTGAGGGAAGGTGGCTGTTGGTCAACTTGCTTATTGATGGTATTTCTCTAACTGTTTTTAATGTTTATGGCTCAACTCAACCTGATTATTCATACTGGCCTAATGTTACAAAATCATTTATTTAATATAAAGATGAACTTTTTATTTTAGGGGAGGACTGTAACCAGATTTTTGATCCTTTTTGGATCGGAAATCTAATGTCCGTTTTGTCTCTCATAAACCTCACAAACAATTTCTTACTACAATCTCACAAACTCATCTTGTAGATGCCTGGCGCTTGTGTAATCCAGATGCAACAGAATTTCCTTTTTTTCCACCCCCCCATGGGTCCTTTACTCAATTGGATTATATTTTTCTTTCTAAGTCTTTGTCTCAAAACCTTATTTCTTCTTCACTTAAACCTATTGTTATTTCTGATCATGCCCCGGTTGTGACTGATTTTGAGTTGCTCCCTCCACACCCCAGGTCCAATAGATGGAGATTTAATAATTCTCTTTTGAAGGATCCTGCTTTTTCTTCCTCATTCATCTCCTTTGCTAATGAATTTGTTTTATTGAATGTGTCACCTGATACTTCTCCCCAACTATTGTGGGATACTTTTAAAGCTGCTGCCCATGGCTTTATTATTGATTATGTTTCCATAAAAAAGAAACATCTTCTTACCCAGCATAATGTTCTCTTATCAAACATTAAACGCTTAGAGCACCAATTTTATAGTACCTCTTCTGACATCTCCTTACAGGGACTTATTCGTGCTAAGCTTGAATTTAATAAGTCCTCTACTGCGAAGGCCTCGTCTATATTATTACGTAGTAGTGCTTGCTATTATGGTAGCCGTAATAAGGTAGGGTCCCTTTTGGCCAACTATCTTAAATCATGGAGGGAGCGCACTCTCATTAAATCCATTCACTCGACGGATGGGACCCTTCTCTTTAAAGATCGGGATATTTTGGAAGAATTTATGAAATTTTATAAACAATTATATACCCCGGAGTCCCCTGCCACCTCCTCTCTTATTGATACTTATCTTAGTGATGTTCATTCTCCTTTTCAAGACACCATTAATTTTACGTCTCTTGATTCCGATTTATAGCTGGAGGAAATTTCTAAAGCTTTAAACTTCCTTAAAAAAGGCAAAACTCCAGGACCAGATGGTTTTACGGTGGAATTTTATTTGCATTGTTTCAAATTTATTACTCCCTAAGCTTTTACAACTTTTTCTTTACTTTCATGAGATGGGTAGAGCGGGTGGTACGTTTCAGGAAGCCACTATATGTCTAATTCCTAAGGAGGGTAGGGATCCAGCTTAATGTAAGAATTATCGGCCCATTTCTTTGGTAAATGTAGATTATAAAATCTTTGCTAAAGCACTTGCTCTGAGACTTGACCCTGTCCTATCGCGCCTCATTGGTAAAGAACAATGTGGATTTGTTAAAGGTAGATTAATTTCAGATAACTCTCGGTTATTCTTTAATGTCTTAAATAAGGCCCCTTGTCTTCCTTATTCTTTGGCGGCAGTTTCCATTGACGCAGAAAAAGCTTTTGACAGAGTTGACTGGTCTTTTTTACTTAAAGCTCTTACTTGGCATAGATTTGGTCATTCTTTTGTTTCTCTTATTTCTTTACTTTATACAGCCCCTAGTGCTTCAGTTTTAGTCAATGGACAGACCTCCCAGTTCTTTCCATTACAACGGAGTAGGAGGAGGAATCGCCATCGTCCACAAGAACTCCATCAGGGTCTCGACCAGCACCGATGACGTTCTCTGCACCGCCGAACACATGCACTTCCAGATCCACACGGACCCCAACACCACCCTCAGAGGCCCCGACCCCAGTTCAGCGACTCCATCGCCGACTTCATCAGCACGCACCCCCTGACTTCTACCGACTACATCCTCCTCGGAGACCTGAACTTTCACCTGGAGAACAACAACGACAGCAACTCCACCACCCTGATCGACAACCTCGCCAACCTCGGACTGAGACAGCTCGCCACAACACCGACACATTCCGCCGGCCACACGCTCGACCCCGTCTTCTCCTCAAGCTCCCACGTCTCCTTCACCCACACCACCGACCACCGCTGCATCCACTTCACCTTCCAGAAACCCACCACACACCACCGCACCCAACAGATCCCACGCCGCTGCTGGAGCAAAGTCACCGAAGACCAACTACGGGCAAACCTCGCTCTCAGCCTTCCCTCCGACCCATCCAACACCGATGACGCTGCCTGCAACCTCAGACGATGGATAGACCACTGTGCCAACACCCTCACCCCGCTGAAAAAACTCACCTACAGTGACACCACCAAAAGAGCCAGCTGGTTCACCCCGGAACTCCTAGCTTCCAAGCGTACCTGCCGGAAACTTGAGAAGAAATGGCACAGTGATAAGACACCGGACAGCCACGCAGCCCATAAAGACGCCATCCGTAACCACCACCACCTCATCAGGTCCGCCAAGAGAATCTCCTTCAAAGACCGCCTCGACAACAACGCACACAACAGCAAGGAGCTCTTCAACATCGTGAAGGAACTCTCCAACACCAGCTCCAACACCAACGACATCCCGCCGTCGCAAGCCCTGTGCGATTCCCTCGCCACCTTCTTCCACCGCAAGATCGCCGACATCCACGACAGCTTCAACACCCAGACAGCCCCCACCAAGATAGATACTCCAGACCCGCCGCTCACCATCGACCATGACCCCTTGCCAGCCTGGGCCAGCGTGAACATCGATGACACCAATAAGACCATGGGCACATTACACTCCGGCTCCCCGTCAGACCCTTTCCCGCACCACATCTTCAACAAAGCCAGCAGCTCCATCGCACCCCACCTCTGCAACGTTATCAATCTCTCCTTCGAGACCGCGACCTTCCCAGAGAGCTGGAAACACGCAGAGATCAACGCCCTACTCAAAAAACCCAAGGCGGACCCAAGAGACCTCAAGAACTTCCGGCCCATCTCCCTGCTTCCGTTCCCAGCCAAGGTCATCGAGAAGATCGTCAACAAACAGCTAACCCGATACCTAGAAGAAAACAGCATCCTGGACCCATCCCAATCAGGGTTCCGCAGCAACCACAGCACTGAGACTGCCCTCATCGCCGCCACCGACGACATCAGGACCCTGCTGGACAACGGTGAGACCGCAGCCCTCATCCTGCTGGACCTCTCCGCCGCCTTCGACACTGTCTGCCACCGCACTCTACGCACACGCCTCCACGACGCAGGGATCCGAGACAAGGCCCTGGAATGGACCACCTCCTTCCTCAACGGCAGAACCCAGAGAGTCCGCCTCCCACCTTTCCGATCCGAAGCCTCCGAGATCATCTGCGGCATACCCCAGGGATCTTCCCTCAGCCCAACATTGTTCAACATCTACATGGCCCGCTCGCACGCATCGCCAGACAGCACGACCTCAACATTATCTCCTACGCCGACGACACTCAACTGATCCTCTCCCTCACCAAGGACCCCCTCGCCGCCAAAGCCAATCTCCATGAAGGAATGAAGGCCGTCGCCGATTGGATGAAGATCAGCCGACTAAAGCTGAACACGGACAAGACGGAGGTCCTCATCCTCGGCTCCAACCCCTCAGCCTGGGACGACTCCTGGTGGCCAACAACGCTGGGAGCAGCCCCGACACCCACCGACCACGCACGCAACCTCGGAGTCATCCTCGACTCAACGCTCTCCATGGCCAAGCAAGTCAACGCAGTCTCCTCCTCCTGCTTCAACACCCTCCGCATACTTCGCAAGATCTACAGGTGGATCCCGACAGACACAAGAAGAACAGTCACCCAGGCCCTCGTCAGTAGCAGACTTGACTATGGGAATGCCCTCTACGCGGGAGCCCCGGCCAAGCTCATCAAGCGACTGCAACGCATACAAAACGCCTCCGCACGCCTGATCCTCGACGTACCACGCCACAGCCACATCACCCCCACCTGAGGAACCTGCACTGGCTCCCCGTCGACAGGAGGATCACCTTCAAACTCCTCATCCACGCACACAAGGCACTCCACAAAACTGGCCCAGCCTACCTCAACAGACGACTCTTCTTCTACGTCCCCAACCGCCAGCTCCGCTCCGCCGACCTCTCCCTCGCCACCGTCCCTCGCATTCGAAGAACAACCACCGGTGGCAGATCCTTCTCACACCTCGCCGCCAAGACCTGGAACACCCTTCCACTAAGCCTACGACAGACCCAAGACCTGCTGACCTTCAGGAGGCTACTCAAGACCTTGCTGTTCGACCAGTAGCAGCCCCCCCCTTCCCTCTCCCCAGCACCTTGAGACCCTCGCGGGTAAGTAGTGCGCTCTACAAATTCTGTGATTGATTGATTGATTGGTGTTCGTCAAAGTTGCCCCTTATCACTTCTTTTGTTTATTTTAGCCCTTGAACCTTTTTTATCTAGTATCCGTAATAACAAATCTATTTCTGGCTTTCAGTATGGTGATCAACACCTTAAACTGTCTGCCTATGCTGATGATAATTTGCTTTTTATTTCCAATCCAGTTATCTCTATCCGCCCTTTATTGCAGGAAATTTATGACTTCTCTTTAGTTTCTGGATACAAAATCAATTCAGATAAAACAGAGATTCTTCCTATTACCAAATTTTGTGTAAAGCAATCTTTTGATTCTACTGGTTTTTTTGGAACCGTTCTAAAATTAAATATTTAGGTATTTGGTTTACAAGTTCTATTATGGACACTATTACAATTAATATGAAGGAAGGTCTCAACAGAGTTGAAAAGCTTCTCTCTTCTTGGAACCCGTTATTTCTCTCATGGTGGGGACGTCTTGATTCTATTAAAATGATGATTATCCCCATTTTGTTATATATTTTTTCTATGATTCCATTCCCTATTCCATCCACTTATTATGAAAAGTTGAAATCATTGCTATCTAAATTTCTTTGGAATAATAAGAAACCTAGAATCTTCTTAGCTCATCTTAGGAAATCTAAATCTAATGGAGGGGTACGCTTTCCAAATTTTCAACTTTATCATAAAGCTTTTTGTCTTTGGCAGGCCTCTAAATGGTTCCTTTCTGATTCCTCTTGCTTTTTACCCTTATGGTGTATTATTGAACACTCTTTATTGACACCTTTTTCTGTGAAAGAAGTTCTTGCTTTTTCCTCAAAGACTTCTGTTACCTCTTCCCCATTATTTAGGCACAACTGCTCCTTGCTAAGACCTCATTATCAGCCCAGGATTCTTTCTAGAGATGACTTTCTCCAGTCCCCCTATGGTATAATCGTCTTATCATTCTCAATAATTGACCTATCTATTGGAAGGCTTGGAAACTCAAAGGCATAATTTGGGTTCAGGGTTTGTTTGATGGTATGATCCCCTGTTCTTTTCCTCAATTTCAGGCTACTTTTCGTTGTCTTCATTACTTCTGGTATAAATACTCAATCCTTATGGAAGCAATTCTGGATGTTTTCTATTCACGTCTGGCATCTGTTGACACTTCTCCAGATGAGAATCTTCTCAAGATACTTTCTCTTTTCCCAAAAGCTGCTTTTATTTGTAACTATCTATCAGCTCCAAATTCTGAGCACAGTAAAACCAAACTGGAACTTGCTTGGGAGACTGACTTGTGGTGTGTTTGGAGCATTTATCTACGGGACAAGATTTGGATTAGAACATTGAAGATCTCTAGATCTGCGTCCACTACTCAAACCATGTTTTTGTATATCACAGATTATATTACACACCGGAATCTATTGCTACTTTTTCTCGTTCAAATAATTCGGTGTGTTGGTCCTGTGGCCAACCTTTTGCAGATTTACTACATCTTCTTTTAATTTGCCCTCATTCTGCCTCATTCTGGGAAAGTGTTTGGCCCGCCGTTTGCTCATTTTCAATTTACAATTTTCCTTGTCCAATGTATTACTTTTTCTCGGAAGTCTATCTGACACTTTGGGATTAACTTCCTGTAAACGTGGTTTATTTGATCTCATGTTAGCTTTAGCTTTCCAACAAGTTACAATAAATTGGAAATCCTCCTCAAAAATTTCAATTACAGCTTGGTGGAATAATGTTTGTCATTATCATAGGTTGGATGTTGCATTTGATTCTTCAGGTATACCACACATAAATAGAGACTTATTTTGGTTACCATTAACTTCTTATTTGAATAGGGTTGCAAAGCGGGTTGCAACGCAATAAGTACTTCACAATTGTTCTGAAAACTTTAAGCCTCCATGAATTGTTTCTCTGTTCTTTTTTCTTTTTCAGTAATTTTTGCCACTATACTCATCTATTAGTTATCTCAATTGTTTAAGTTATTCCATATCATTGTACAATGTTACTCGACCCTCAGTTGTATGATGTACATTTTATTTCATTCCTTTTCCTTCCCTTACCCCCTCTTTCCTTCCCATAGCTCATGTTAAAAATTGTAAACGGCTTTCTTTTCTGCTGTATTGTTATTAGTCTAACCAATTGGTATTTCACATGTAATGATTGTATTTTATTCTTTGCAATCTTGTTGCTAAGAAAGCTTATTAAACATAAAAGGTGTGGCTATTAAGTCATGACGCAATGCAGACAAGTGTGTGTGATAGTATGCTAAAGAATAAAGACATCTGTTACAGAGCTCCATGTGTGGCGTGTTCATTTGCATGCTCCCTGGCTGGAGAGGATGCTACAACTGTCACTATGGAAGCATCTTTGTGCAAATATTGCTATTGCTCATTTCATTACATTAACGGAAAGAGTGAAAGTAAGATATGCTAAGACTGATAATAGGAGTCCCAGACCATCGGAACACCATCATAAAATAAACAAATGATCATACAATTTCAAAAGCCAAAGTGCCAGTTCCCTTGTTCTAAACTGTCTGACAGAATTGTGATATGCAAACCTACAACTGAAAAACGCCTACTTTTAGAATATAAATAATAACTCCTAGACTGTTAATAAAACAGTGTATACTAATTATATGGAAATAGTTAATGGATAAAAGCAGAACACTTCATGGGACTAACAAATAACACTGCTAGACAAATGTTGAAATGTAATTATAAAATGCTTTTGATAGGAACATCGACAGGCTTAGTTCATAAATGTCCTGTACTAAGCTGTGCAACCCAAACAAAAGACATGCACACCATAAACTTAATTTACCGACATAAGCTCTGTGACCAGGACTAAAGTTCACACAGATCTCACTGTGAAAAATGATGAGCAGCCACCTGCACGTCCTGCCAGACAGCTGCAATTATCTTAACATATTTCCAAAACTCTGGTATTATTTAACTTATATATGAATGATTTATCAAGCCAAACAACAGTGGTGCCGAACAACGGCTTGTAGCGCAATATATCAGTCAGAGTTGCAGTGCTACCAGATTGCACTATGTGCCTAAACTCTCCCACTGGCCAAAGACACAAATCAATAGCAGTGACTCATCTCTCCACTAGTTGGAAACGCTGCCAGAAACCCTATGAGCTGCAGACACAACAGCTATTGTCAAAGGTGAGCAAGAACTCTCAAAAGGGAATTGAAACAAGTTTTTGAATGAGTCTGCAACTGTGCACAGACCGGCAAAGCTGTCTTTGGCATGGATATAGAAAGAGGATGCCTGCATATGGTGGCCATCTTGGAAGAGTGCCTGTCCATGTCCTTTCATTCAGGCATCTTAAGAGGCAATAAGCACGAGAGTAGAGCTTTTTTCCATTAAATTATTTCTATTTCTATTTAAAACAGCCAATAGGTTAGATTTTCAATATATTGGTAGATTTTAATATCATGTGATTTTCGTTCAACATTCTATCAGTACATCTCAGACATCCAGAACAAGGATGGCAATGAGGTGCTCATGATGTGTGTATGTTGGGCTAGATGACAGGCAGCACCGCAAGGGTCACCAATGCTCAACAGTGAATACATTCTTGATGTCCAGTGGCGAAGCTGCATAATGCTGCAGTCTATAGATTTGCAGTCTGATCAGCAATGATATCACCAACAACACCCCCAGAGGCAGCAGCAAAAGCAACTCCATGGAGATGGGGAGTTCAGAATTTATTGAAAGGGACTCTTGCATGTCTAGCTGGTGTTTATCCATCTTACGACGGACGGAGAGTGAAGTGGCAAAATGCTGTCACTCACACTTCAATAATCAATGAATTAAGTTGGCTGACACCCTCACCCTTGTTGTATGTTGTTGTTAGCAGAATTAAAATGTAATGGGCACATCAATAGACTAATAGATAAAGAGAACTGACTGTAGGCCTCTCTATGTATGTCAGTAATAATATTGAATTTTTGGACGAAAAACAAAATGTCTTGGCTAACGCCAGTCCTAAAAAGAATGTAATATGGAAAAATTAGTATAAGGTTATCTACAATGTTTCAGAGATGTTGCAGACACTAGGTAACTAAGGGCCTGATTTAGATCGACCGCTGAATGTAAAAATGACCGCCAAGCTGGCGGTCATTTATAAAGCGTTGGCATGGCAAGAAATTGGGTTACTGGCTGAAGAGGGTAAAACCCTACTCAAGCAGGAATCGTAATCCATGTCAGGGTGAGGCCACTAGCAAACCCTTAATTAACCTGTGCTCAACCCCCTGGAAGTTTGACACAGAGCAGCCAAAGTATTTGTGCAACACTTCAAACAGTAACACAGTGAACACACCACAAAATGGATCCCACCTCATATTAGAAAAATAGAGTAATTTTTAATAAATAAAACAAGACCAAAATGATAGAAATCTACTCTGTAGAACCAGAGATCTGCAAGTTTAAAGATTTTAGTAAAAAGAGCAGCATAAAGCGCCAACAGAGTCATAAGTGCAGTCTGACCACAATGGAGTGCAGGCCAGCTACAAGGACCTAGTTAGACCAGCTGAAAAACAGTACCTTAAATCATGGTTTGCAGAGCATTGCTAGGTCCTGCGCTGATGATGCGTCGTGCATCAGGGGCGAGGAGTCAGTTCTCAGGAGCGGTGAAGCTGCGATACGAGGTCCTGTGTCGTCATCGAGGATTTTGTCGACAAGAGCTTGTGATGTGATGTCCGGCGTCGAGGGTGCGTCACGTGGTCAAGGTGATGCACCGGTTCCGAAGAGCTGGGAGGCTGCGAGGAGAGAATTTGTGTCGTCATTGAGACTGCCGTCGATGAGGACTTCGTGTTGGGAAGCTTCGCACAGGCGGCAGTTCCAATGCGGTGCTGTGGGGTCGGTGCAAAGTCCTCGTGTCAGGAGAATCCTCACAGCAGAGGTGGTGCATCAGTTCTGCTTGGGATTGCGCCGCTCAGCAGAAGAGATGTGTTGGTTCTGCTGGGTCCACAGATGGGCTGGCAGAGCTCCTTCAGGCCCACTTTCAGGGGTCCAGGACTGGGGTGGCACCACTTTGCAGGGTAGGACTCATGGATGACAGAGTCCAGGTGCTGGATTCAAAGTTGTGAGAGCCTTCTGTCCCTGAGACTCTAGACAGGAGACCAGCCAACTAGCCCTTGGAGTTACTTTGGGGTCCTGAGTTTCAAGAGATGCAGGTCCAGTCCTTCACACCCAGGCAAGAGGCAGCAGTCAACAGGTCAATACAGCAGGGCAGCAGTCTTCAGAGCAGCAGTCCAGGAGAGTGGCAGTCCTTTCAGCAGCACAGCAGTCCTTCTTCCTAGCAGAGTATACACAGGTCCAGAATTATATTGAAGAGTTGGTATCTAAGGCCCAATATTTATACCCAGTGCTGCCTCTGAAGGGGGGGAACTTCTAAAGGCTTTCCTTTACAGTTCACTGGTGTCCTGCTATCCTTGCCCTAGCTCAAAACTAACTACAGGGGGTATGTAGCCCTTTGTGTGGAGGCAGGACACAGCCTATTCAAGTGTAATTAGGGCTGTGCCCAGCTCCACCCACCCATCCTGCCAGTGATGCCCATCCAGGCACACCTAACCTCTGTTTTGTGTGTGGCTGTGTAGGAGGAATACACTAAGCCCAACGGCCAACTACACCCAGTGATGAGACCCAGGCACCAAATGGCTAAGGCAGGAAAATGCCAGCTTTCTAAAAGTGGCATTTTCAAAATTGTAATTAAAAATCTGACTTTACCATAGAGAGGATTTTTGATTACAATTCCAAAGACACCAAACATAAACTGGTTACCTGTTCCCATTTGGGAGGTACAGCTTATTAAATGTAACAAGGTAACTCTAATGTTATTCTATGGGAGAGGTAGGCCTTGCAGTAGTGAAAAACAAATGTAAGGGTTTTTCACTACCAGGACATATAAAACTCAAATGTCCTACTTTTTAAATAAACTGCACCCTGTCCTCTGGGCTGTCCAGGGCCTACCCTCAGGGTGATTTTTATGTTTTAAAAATGAATGATTAGGCCTTGTAAAATGTTTATTTTGTCAGGTCTAAATGGCAGTTTAAAACTGTACATACAGACTGCAATGGCAGGTTGGAAAGAGGCTACTTAAGTGGATGCAGCAATCAGTGCAGCAGGCTCACTAGTAGCATTTAGTTTACAGGCCCCGGGGCAAATAGTACCAGTTTACCAGGGACTTATAAGTAACTGAAATGTGCCAATTGGGTGTAAGGCAATGTTACTATGTTTTAAGGAGTGAGCACATGCACTGGTTAGCAGGCAGTGGTGAAGTGCACAAAGTACTAAGCGAAAACTAGATCAGTAAAAATAGTAGGGGTGAAGGCAAAAGGTTTGGTGGAAGACCACGCTATGGCTGACAGGCTTTACAGGCAGTTACCCGGTGTCACGGCAGTTCCTTTGAATGCGTTTCACTGTATGATGCATGGTAGTGTCAGAATGACTAACCCTGCACCAAACAGTTTTATTTTTTCATTTTGAAAAAGAAAACCCCAAAACGGGATTTTGTTTTTCAAAATATAAAAAAAATAATGCTCCCATTGCCAATGGGAGCCATCTCCTATGACAGGGGGAGCATTATTTACATTTTACTGTCTCTCACCACCAGGGTTTGCCTAGCAGTAATGGACAGTAAAACATGGCTACATGTCCACCCATCTAAATTGGGCAGTTGGACATGTAGACAATTCTCCAATGGCGCTAACTCCCCAATGACGTTGGAGAAGATTGGCCACGGCAGAGACAGATAGTCTCCGCCGTGACCAAACATAAGGTCCGCCTGCAATTAAATTAGGCTGGCGGACCACTATGCTGGTGGGGAGGGAACTCCTTCGCCGCCACGACGGGGCTCCCTTCATGTCAACATATAAATCATGCCCTAAGTCTTCCCTCGCATGTGATGCTATAGAAAAGCCCCATGTGAAGGAACCCAAGCTCGCATCATAACGCTTAGCGCAATAAGCTGTGTTGAGCTTTGATGAAGCAATTGAAATGCTGCGGTGTGTTTCGCAGCCAGAACATCAACAACCGATGAGGAACTTTCCTATGTTCATCCAGGGGAGTGTGGCACAGGCATAGGCCCTGCAGAATTTGCTGGCAGTGCGTGGTGAGTTCCTCTGTATTTTATCATAACAGTAAAGCCTGCCTGCACTATGGTCAAGAGCTCCCTGACAAAGGGTGCTGAATCATAGCTGAGAGCTGCAGGAATGCTACTTTTCCTAGTAGAGCATCAGGAAAAAAAGACTTTTTTTTTTACCGTGCAGCTTATATTCCTCACACTGTTGTGGTGAAAGTGCATTGCCTGAGCACTAGGTTTTTACAATGGGCTGTTGTTCCATGCGCCACAGACTTTGCTGTATGTCTTTGTGCAAGAGCATCCCCTTTCTCCCCAACATTCGCAGAGCATCCGAGCGCTATTGAAAGAGAGTACTGTCCCTGAATACACTCCTGCTGCATTGTGGGCAGCTTCCTGTCCTCCTGCAAAGACCACATCACTTCGTAAGGTACCAATTGTTTCTTTCTCTAAAATAATGACCAATAAAATAATTTTGTTGAAACAAAAATCAGCAGATTCAAAAATACATCAGTTAAATGTTCGTAAATAATTAACGTAATTGTTTCTTTAATTGGAAAAAGGCTCATTATCCCGGGGAAACATGTACAAACTGTAATTGTACTGCTGAATTATAAAAAAGAGCAGGGCACAGGAGGCTGTCACTCCCAAAAGCTAGTGAGAACAAGGAAATTAGAGGACAATAATATTATAGTAAATTGTTCATACGAAATTAAAAGAAAAAGTGTACATTGAAACAAAACATCACATTGCACTGCAAAATGGTGTATTCCTGGCCCCTTCGCCTGGAATCCAATATGTCATTTAGGGCCATACATCATAAAGCACTTGGTTCATTAATTATGTGATGTGCCAAAATGTCTATCATGCACAACCCAATTTTTCGGTAATGCCACATTTGAGTGCCAAAATCATAATGCACTTCAGAGAATACAGACAGTTCTGGCGGTCAGGGTGTGCATCACACAACAAGAGAAGTGGATGGCCTTACCCAATAATGCTTGTGTACGGCAGCATGGATTAAAGTAATACTTGAAAATGTCAGTTAAATCATGTCTGCAGAGTGCAGTTTTAGAGAGATGTCACTTATGTACACTCAATAAAATTTTTGTCAATTATATTTTGGTTAAAAAGAATATCTTTTATGCATAAATCTTTCTCATCGTAGAAAGTATGGGGTCATTCATAACATATCGTCTTCGGTTTTTCAAGTGTGCATGCGTTTTGAAACCTGGAGTGGTGGTGGTGGTGGTGGCAGGGGGTGTGGGGGTGTGGGGGGGGGGGGGTTACATCAAAACAGAAACTCCATACCTGAGGGTGGAAACACACTGTGTAAATGGTGTGGCACCTTACTGAACTATCTTTTCAAGTATGGTGGTATAATGTATGCCACAATCATATACTTGCTACTGCCTACATGCATCCGATTTCATTCGTTTTAAAACACAAGGCCTAGTCACTACTTTTTAAACAATTTGCAAAATTGTATTGTGTTCACCACCCCAATGAAGATGAGGTTCTTCAGCCTCTCCGGCTTCCCCTTTTATAGTACTGAAAAACCCCCAGAGATGAAGGTCAGTGACGGTGGTGGTGTGTCATATTATCTGGTCTGAGCTTACAGAATCCAATGGGGTGTGAATATTAAGCTGTGATATTTATATATGGTCACCTGGTATTTCCCGACCACACTATAGCAGCAGTACAAGTGTCCAAGAATTTCAGGGAGAACTGATCCATTTTACACTTAGACTTCGATATGACATTGCTGTAAAGAAATACATTAACGCTGATGAAGTCCTCTCGGAGGACGAAACGCATTGGCCGGGCTGTTTCTTTGATGTATTGAAGAATAATAAAGAGAATTATTTTGAGACTTCATACCACGGTTCCCATGTTATTTTGATATTGGAGAAGAGCACATTGATATCGACACCATTAAACTATGTGTACTTCGTGAAAGGAGGAAAGAAGAAACAAAGAGAACAAACTCTACAATACAATTGTTGGATTCCTGAGGCACTCCCTTTTGTGTGTTTTTTCTGCTTTAATGTATTTATGGTTTTGGAGTAGTTGACCATTAGAGGGAGAGTGCAGACCACTATTACCTTGTGGAACTAGCACCTGTGCAGCTGTCTTTAGCCAGAACTACTCTTGCTTTGGGATTATTTGCCCTTTTACAGTACTATCAACTCTTATTTTAAACTATTTATTCATATTTAATATAAGTATATGTGTTTTTAATATTGTTTTCAATAATATAGTGGTAAAAAATATTGTTTTTTAATTATTTGAATGTGTTTTAGTATATATATTAATGTTATGTGTCACTTTTGTTTATATATGTTATCATTTTAAAAAATATATAATTTGCCATTTTAAGTGATTTATACTTTTACATGTAATTTTTAGTAGTAATTTATAGTGTGGCAGTGGGTTGTTGGGTTTGTAGGGGGATAGGGTGGGAAGTTAATTAGGTAATAAATCATTATGAATTATTTAATACATTTTATATAATTATATGATTGATATTTACTATGTCAACCTGATTTATTGTTGGTATATGTTATTTGCTGGCTGTTAGGTTTGTAGGGGTATAGGGTGGGAAGATAATTACATAATAATTAATTATGAAATTTGATTAATTATTTAATTGATTTTTAATTATGTAAAATATGGAATACTTATGTATTTTAATTATATTTTAGTTGTGGATTGCTAGGTTAGTAGGGGTCTAGGATGGAAAGTTAATTAATTAATGAACAAATATTTATTAATTGTAATTAATGATTTAATTGATTTTAAATATGTATACTTTGGAAGGCTTATTTCTTTTAGTTATATTTTAGGTGTAGACAGCTAGATTTGTAGGGGTTTAGGGTGGGATGTTAATTAATTATTAATTCAATAACAATTATTTGATCATTATTTTATTGAACAGCAATAATGTAAATTGATTAATTGTTTTTAGTTTGTTTAATATATATATGTATATTTTTCATGTTAATTAATAATTTTTATATGAAGAGTTTAATATTTTTTCTACATTCCTGGTGTTACTTATATATGTAATGTGTTTGAAGTGAAGTACTTTCCCTACTCTTATTTAGACTACAGTTGTCATAGTAAAATTAACATCTCCGCAGTTCAACACCTTCCCTACTGTTGCGCTGCTTGGATTGGGAATAGTACATTTCACCTCTCCGAAATCCAATGCTTTCCATGTTGTTTCACAGACTGTAGTGGGAACAGTACATTTCACCTCTCCATAGTCCAACACTTTTCCTGCTGTTGTCCTGTTTGGAGTGAGAATAATAAATTTAACCCCTCTGAAGTTCAACGCTTTCCCTACTATTGCACAGATTGGAATGGGAATAGTAAATGTTACCCCTCCAAAGTCCAACACTTTCCCTACTGTTGCGCTATGTGAGTAGGAATAATAAATTTAGCCCATCCGAAGTCCAACGCTTTCTCTACTGTTGTACAGACTGGAGTGGGAATAGTAAATTGTGCCCCTCCGAAGTAAAACGCTTTCCTTACTGTTGCACCTTTGGAGTGGGAATAGTAAATTTTACCCCTCCTGAAGTCCAACTCTTTCACTATTGTTAAGGTGTTTGGAGTGGGAATAATATATTTAAACCATCCAAAGTCTAATGCTTTCCCTACTGTTCTACAGACTGGAGTGGAAATAGTAAATTTTACCACGCCAAAGTCCAACGTTTTCCCTATTGTTGTACAGGCTGAAGCAGGAATAGTAAATTTTATTCCTCTGAAGTTCAACTCTTTCCCTACTGTTGTGCTGTCTGGAGTAGGAATAGTAAATTTAACCCCTCCAAAATCCAATGCTTTCCCTTCTGTTGTACAGACTGGAGTGGGAACAGTAGATTTCCCCCCTCTGAAGTCCAACACTTTCCATACTGATGCAGTGACTGGAGTAGGAATAGTAAATCTATCCTCTCTGAAGTCCAACACTTTCCTTAATGTTGTATGGACTAGAGTCGGAATAGTATATTTAGTAGTCTTAGACTCCAATAGTTTTTATAATAGTGGTTAAATAGATTTGATAGCATTATTTATTAGCTTTCTTATATTTTATACTATTTGTTTTTATTTTAAAATTTGTTTTAATGTATGGAGTATATTTAGTAAATGTGTTTTTGGGGTTTTACATTTTTTATATTTTATTTAGTGCCGGAATTAATTAATATGTTTTTTATTATTGAATTGGGTATATTTTTTATGGGTTTTTTCTGTGTGTGTGTGTGTGTGAAGATCATATATATATATATATATATATATATATATATATATATATATATATATATATATATATATATATATATAATATATATGTGTATATATATATGTTTTCATAGTAATAAATGTAAAATATTTACAACAATTATATAATGTAAAGTATTTCTATTAATTATGCTACACTATATATATATATATATATATATATACACACAAACACAGGTGTGTTTATTTAAGTAAATATATATATTACATTAAATGTATATTAATATTTAACATTTACTACTTTAAACTCTATATTCACAGTATTTTTGTACTTACCATTATAAATATAGAATCATGATATTGAGGGAAAATTCATTTTTGATGCAATATTTTCATCAATTATATTATTTACCAGGCTATTGTGTCAGTGATCCAAACAGAACCAAGTGCACTTATGGGCCACATGTATCAACCAAATTTGCGTTTGCAAATGCAAAAAAGGCTTTTTACATGTTTCAAAACCCATTTTGTGATTCGGTAATCTGTTACCAAATTGCAAAATGGGTTTACGATTCGGTATTTGGAAGGGGCGTGTTTAGGTCGTCCCTTCCAAATAGCAAATCCTAATAGTATGTATGAATGTTTTGTGACCGTGAATGCGGTTGCAAAGCATTCGCATTTTACCACCTACTTCAAGTAGGTGGTAACCCATTCGCAAATGGGAGGGGGTCCCCACGGAAGGGGTCCCCATGGACTGCTTCCCCCTTTGGGAATGGTTGTAAAAACGTTTTTTGAGAGCAGACAGTGGTCCCATGGACCACTGCCTGCTCTTAAAAAATGAAAAGAAAACTTTTCATTTTTTCTTCTTAAACACAACCCGTTTTCCTTTAAGGAAAACAAGCTGCATTTTAAAAAAAGATTGCTTTATTTAAAAGCAATCATGGACATTGTGGTCTGCTGACAACAGCAGGCCACCATCCCCGTGATTTTAGCGATTCCTAGGGGGTCGCAAATTGCGATCTACCTCATTAATATTAATGCGGTAGGTCGATTTGCGACCCCCTAGGAATCGGTATATGAAACTCTTGGAGTTTCATACATTGGAAATTGCGATGACTTAATTGCGATTCTCAGAAATTCGCAATTAGGTAATCGTAATTTCCAATTTTGATACATGTGGCCCTTTACTTGGTGCGACACAAATGATAAATATTCGCTGAAACCCGATTTCCAGCATCATCGTCTGTGTGCAATATAGTTTAGTTTTATCAGTAAAACTGTATGTCTGTGCAAATTTATTGCCCACTTCAATGGAAAATGTGCTGTTCTGCTACATGACACATGATGCGTTAGTTACATTAAAATAAGCCAGCCTCATGACCATTAAAGCTAGGTGGGTCTCAAATGTTTGTAGTTCTAAAAAGTGGGTCATGGTTCTAAAAAGTTTGGGAAGCAGTGGAATAGATCTAGAAAAATGTGATATTATAAAGGATACATTTGATGGCTGCCTTATACATGAATGAGGTGTTTAAATGCTGAAAGAGACCAACAGCCATTAAGAGAAGTGATAATGCAGGGATATAGGAGAACAGAGAAGTAAGACAGAAGTGGTCTTTAGAGAGGAGCTCAGGACAGACGGGCATATAAAAAAGCAGGATAGGAGAACCATTCCAGAGCTGGTAGCTTGGAGTGTAGGAAATTTCAGTTGGAGAAGAAAAGTGAGGTTGCAAATTAGGGAATTTTGATTAGATGGAGTCTACATAGGTGAGTTTTCAGGTACTGACAGAATGACTATAAGGTGCATTTGTTTCTGATGCCTGCTGGGACAGAGTTCCATAAAAGAGTTGCAGCACCTTAGAACATGTGATGTTTTGGGAATGTGTTGTTCTGAAGCTTGAACTTAAACATAATGTTGTGCTTACTTCTAAGTCCTCTCAAGCCTCCTGACAATTTGAGTAGGGTGATGAGGAAGGGTGGAAAATTAAAATGAGCTGCCTTGCATATTAGGCAGCCCAATGTAAACATTATAGTTGCCTCAAAAGGTATCCAGTGTAGGTGATCCCATTTCTTAAAATCGTAAAGAAGTCTGGAAGTAAAAGGTTGATTGTGGCAGACCAGCCAGAACATCATTGTCAATGTTCAGTTGTGACAAGATCGAAGTAGGGGTTGCACATGTTAGGAGATTTGGGGGCATAAAAGCTTTGATTATTTTCTGTTTACTTTAAATATGTCAACAAATGCTGCTACATTCCCAGCGATATGTATCACATGCCTTTAAAGTATCCATTACAAGCAACCACTTATTAGTGTCAAAGAAGGTAAAATACCTCTATTTCAACGCTCTAAACTATCTAAGACACCAGTCTGCCCAAAACTGCGGCATCGACAGTGGCTTAAACTAGTACTTACAGTGCTCACTTTATGCTATACTGCCCTAGGTGTTTAGGCATTTCTTTATCCCAGAGTCGCTTCACAGCATCAACATTTTCAGTGAAAAATGAATTACTAAGTCAACTATCAAATACAAGAATTGTGTTAGGCACTGGGGGTCAATCACTTACAAACGTTGCTCCACAATGGTGCAAATGTAAGCCATTTTACCAAACCTGTAGAGAAGGAGGATGGGGATACTCCTCTAGTATGTCTAATGATAAAATTAGCTTTATTATAGAATAGAAAAGAAATATGGACCATGATCAATTTGAAGGCTACGCAGTTGAAGCACCTACCTTAATAGGGTGCATATTGTTAAAGAGGATTATAGGTCCCATTTACACATGTCTGCCCTTACCGGCTCAGATAAGAGACACTCACTTCATTGTCAAGAAAACTGTACATTTTTCATACAGTTAACTTGTATTCAGCAGAGAAAAAATATAATAATTGTTATTTATTAAAATCCCAATGAAACGGTTTTAAAGAACTGGTTTGGTTTTAGTTGGATGTTTTAATTTGCAACTGTTAGGTACATAATGACCTAGAAGTTACTGTACATTTTGGGAACTTGATTAGGTATGGGTGATGGTGCATTGTGTTTTTTCTTGCGTAGAATATTAAATTCCCACAAGAACAATAGATGCTATATGCTAAATGTGGGCAACTCTCTGCATGCAAATTGGGTATTGTGATGTTTTTCATTGCGAAATCCCTAATACTACCATTTTGTGTAGCATTCCCTAAAGATGGTCCACTTTCCAGTTTCAGTAACTCACAGAGTTAAAGTTGCTAGCACAGCACACGTCACTCATCAAGAATCCAGTTTCAGTTCCCACCAAGCATTTTTGCTTAAACCAACTGCATTATACACCTAAGAGATTTGGTAAGCATTATGAAAAGTAGAGTAACTGAGCTATGCACAACATGAAATGTGAGCCCATATCATTAATGCATGTGTTCGCACTAGGCCTGGGCAGAGTTCCGCTATGTGGAACTCCGCAAAGTGAACAAAAAACTGCAGCGCTACGCGGAGTTCTGTAAGTGGCGGAGTGCGCTAGGTTGCGCCGTTCGTGCTGATTTTGAGCGCCGGGTGTTTGTCCCGCACTGGAAAATTAGCATGAACAGCACCATGCGCAGCACAAGAGGGTGCTGCTGCTTTCTGCAGCTCGAGTAGATTTACTACTGGAGTGGCAGCTTCCTCAACGCGGACAGATGATTTCTCAACGCGAGTGGTCGCGACCATCCGCGACCTCCTGCGTTGAGAAGTCTCGCTGGGAGGTTGTCTAGCGTTGGATTTTCCTCACTCGCGCTCACCAACTTAACATTGGCGGGCGCGGGCAAAGAAAAAAAATCTCCGTACTCCATGGAGTGTGGAAAACTCTGCAAATGCCGCGAACGGAGCGGAGTTCACTGCCAAGCCTAGTTTGCACCTTAATAAATATTTTTCACCTGTGTTTTGGATATGTTGAAGATGGGCAGGCCTCTTTTTTAGTAGAGTGGTGTGCAACATATGCCCTAATTCCATCATTGCTACAGTAACAGTTTCTGAAATGCAAATAAATGAGCTTAAGATAAATGTGATACAGGAAATTATTTAGCATCAAGTCATTTATTGATTCTTATTACAAAAATCAATGTGAACAGTTTTGGAAAAGGAAAGTGAAGAGGTCTTATTCCTGTGGCTGCAAATATGAAAGAGACATTTTGTGGTGAAACCCTACCTTGTGTGCTTTTATCTAAAATTGAAAAATATATATGATATTTTCTATCTGTACCTATGGACATAATCATGTATGTATTCCTATTTAAAACTAGTTATCAGTGGTGGCTCCTCCGCTAAGGCGGAGGAGCATCGCCCCAACGCTCAATAGGAAAACTAAAATGATAATAACGTAACGTTATTATCATTTTATTTTTCCTATTGCAGTCAGTGGCGGGCGGGGCTGGCCAGAGAAGGGGCAGGAGTGGTTTGCATTCCCTAAGTGCTCACGACTGTTTGGTCGGCCCTCTTGGGTTGGCGAAACAGTTATGCGCACTATTCATGTTACCCACCATGCTGCATTACACAGCCTGGTGAGGAACATCCGCAGGCTCTCTGTCCCCATCTGAGCGCCGAACCACGGTGCTCAGACCAATCACAACGCTGCATTGCAGTGTTGTGATTGGCTCAGGGGAGCCTGTGTGCCCGGGTGCTTCCTGCTGCTGGCTGGGACAGGAAAAAGGAAGAGGACGAGGATGGAGGAGAGTTGGCGGCTGGCCGGCCGTTCCAGGTAAGTCTATTTTTCTTTCATTCACTCCCCTCCCCTCCGCTGCCCCACTATCCCTTTTTTGTAGCAGTCGCTACTACTAGTTATAGTTGTACTGTTACAGCTTAACAGTCTATAAATTGTTCAGTTAAGCTATTTTTAGTTGGTGACATGTTTTATATGTTGTTTTAGGAGGCAAGGGAATGAAAAGAATTGGGCAAAACCAAAGGGGATGATGGACGGAGTGTTGAACATTGCAAGCACTCACCCCCAGTCAACTGATCTGGGTTTAATCCATCATCATTCTTTAGCTCACTCCACCACCCCAGTTCAGACATGGCCATATGCAAATCAGTCTGACCCTGTGCCTCATGGGAACAGTCCAGCCCGAACTGCCAAGCCATGTCTTCCCTGGACCGGAAACAAGCATCCTGGGACCGGTTTTGCAATGAAAAGAATTGACCATCAATGAAGTAGGAAAATAATAGGTTTTCACAATTTAAGAGGAATATGACATATCAAACACAAATAGAGCAGCAAATGTCACAGGTCTAGAGGATCATAAGGAGGATAGAGCTCGAACACTGCCCCTCTGTTCACTTTGCATGTGAAAAGGGAAAGGAGATCATAGTCAAGCTATGCAGTTTCACACCTGTCTGTGAATTAATTGCCCTAAGAATCTGCGTTGCTGGGATGAGTGACTAGAAAGACCACATGGCAGAGGACAAACAGGCTAACCTTCATGATGTTCAAAAATGGAGTCGGTTTATTTCCTGTGAACTGAGTATCTACATAGCTTTTGTACTTTGATTTTGAAGTAACAATCATATGCAGTACCATTGAGGGCAAAATACGCATGAACTGAAGAGAGACACTTATTTAGTATGTCATACTGTCTCACTGAGACCTTTGCAAAAGTTAGTTAATTTTGCCTGTCAAAATCAAAGTATGTTTTCTTGAGTTTTGCCTTCTTGTCTTCCAAACCATTGGTCAGTGATATTGTTCTTATGGTATCTTTGAGGAAATGTCCATTGAGAATTGAAGCATTGCTCTCAAACGTATTTTAGATACTTTTATAGTTAAAGCTAGCTGAGTGAACTGTATGGCAAGCAGATAAAAATTAAACAGAACCTCCCATGAGAACACTATTACATTACTATCAGTTTCCTGAGAGATTGCAGGTATTTGTTAGAGCTAAGGGCCTATTTATAACGTAGCCACGGTGGCGGTGCGGGCACCACCGCACCGGCAGTAAGACCACCCTATTACAACTTGGGCGGTCTGTAGGAAAGTAGTATCTGCTTTTATGGTTACCCCCACTTTTTGCCTGGTGCTAAGCTGTTTTTGACTAGTCTGACTGGGATCCTGCTTATCAGGACCCCAGTCTCTCTGCTTTCTCCCTTAAACTGTTATGTTCAGTACTTAGGTACATCCCAGATTGGATACTGAGGTACCCTTATAAGTCCCTTGTATATGGTACTAAGGTACCCAGGGCATAGGTACCCCAGAGGTCCCCCATGGGCTGAAGCATGTATTATGCCATTGCAGCCTGTGTAAGCTGGTGCTAGCACCACTTACTAAAGATATAGGTTTCCTATATCTAGGGTCACTGCACTTAAAACCTATAAGTCACCCCAATAGCAGGCCTTTGAAATCCTGAAGGCAGGGTGCTTGGTTCTAAGTTTGAGGGTGCCCCTGCATGAGCAGGACACCCCTACAGACTACGGAGTCCATTCTCCCGGGTTGTAAGTGAAGCAGCCATATACCATATAGAGGGGCACCGCGTAATTACGCGATGACCATCTCGAAACTGGCTGCTACAAATCCTATCATGTTTGGTATCAAACATGTTGGAATCATACCCCCACACCGTACACAGTGTGGGGGTATGATTCCAAGCACCTTTAAGATCCCTCCGTTAGGCTCTCAATGTCCCTGGTACTAGTCTTCCAGACCCGGACAGCACAAAATGGTTGCTGCCGACCAGAGACATGATTCTGCCCTCCTGCTGCTGAGCCAAGCTCGAGCAGGGGAAGGCAGAACAATAGGCATCCTGTCACAGGGAGGTGTGACCACCTCCCAGACAGGATTTAGTGTATTGGGGCATGGTGGGTGTGCTTGCCAGTGCCATTCAGTCTGCATGTGGGGCACATTTGGTGTCCCCATGCATAGTCCAGTTCAAACCAGTCCTGGGAGCCATTGGCTCCCGCTCTGGTCAAAACTGGACAAAGGACATGGGAGTAACTTCCCCTCTGTCCAGACCCTCCCCTGGGAGGGTCCCCTGAATCGTCCCAACCCTTTCCTAAGGGTATGTAAGGGCTTACCTGTGGGTGGGTCCCTAGATTCGTCGTGGGACAAGATTTGGATCAGACACCACTTCTTCTTCTACCGTCTGGGCACTCTGGACTTCGTTGGACTTCGTTTGGGCTTGACTTACTTATTTATTTTACGGAGTTTTATATAGCACGAACTTGACCTGGTATCGGGTATCAGAGCGCTTTACATAGCACCAGTTGTGTTACATGAGGACACATTCATTTTTGTTAGGCACGTGGAGATTAAGTGATTTGCCCAGAATCACAGGATGTTCAGCGTCACTGCCGAGACTCGAACCCGGTTCCCCAGATTCGAGGTCGACCGCCCTAGCCGTTAGGCCAACTCCTCTCCCCTTAATCCTCGGTGCTACTTTAGCATGAGTGGAAACAGCCACTAGATAAAACTTCCTTCTCTCTCCAGCAGGAACTTTAATCGCCAAAGTTACCTTTACATTTTTATTTTTGCTGGAAACCTCTGAACAAACAAGGTCATGTTCTTTGCAGCAGGCATCTTAATCCTCTGTGCAACTTTAGCATCGGTGGAAACAGACACTAAATAAAATTTCTGTCTCTCTCCAACAGAAACATTAATCGCCAAGTTTACCTCTACATTTTTATTGTTGCCTGAAAACCTCAGGACCAACAAGGACATCCTCTTTGCAGCAGGCATCTTAATCGTCTGGGCCACTTTGGCATGAGTTGAAAGATTAGATAAAACTCTGATCTCTCTCCAGCAGGAACATTAATCGCCAAAGTTACCTTTTCATTTTTATTGTTGCCTGAACACCACTGAACATACAAGGACATGTTCTACGCAGCAGGCATCTTAATCCTCTGCGCTACTTTAACATGAGTGGAAACAGCCATTAGATAAAACTCCCATCTCTCTCCAGCAGGAACATTAATCGCCAAAGTTACCTTTACATTTTTATTGTCGCCTGAAAACGTCTGAACGCACAAGGACATGTTCTTTGCAGGAGGCATCTTAATCCTCTGCGCTCCTTTAGCATGAGTGGAAACAGTCACTAGATAATACTTCCATCTCTCTCCTGCGGGAGCATTAATCGCCAAAGTTACCTTTACATTTTTATTGTTGCTTTAAAACCTCTGGACACATAAGGACATATTCTTTGCAGCAGGCATCTTAATACTCTGTGCAACTTTAGCATCAGTGGAAACAACCACTAGATAAAACTCTGATCTCTCTCCAACAGGAACATTAATCAACAAAGGCAACTTTACATTTTTATTGTTGCCTGAAAACCTCTGAACACACAAGGACATTGTCTGTGCAGCAGGCATCTTAATCCTCTTTGCTACTTTGGCATGAGTTCATCTTCCTTCCAGTCTGCTGCATCGTCTGTGCCTGTGCACCATACAGGAACCTTCCAAGGCCTGCGGGCATCAAAGACACCTAAAGGAATCTCCCTTGAAGTGAAGGAGCCACTTTCCTGCATTCGCAGGCACCGCAACTAAGTCAACCGGTCTGCTGATCGTGAGCTCCATTGGACTCTGAAAGGTTCTGCAACACAGGTTGTGGTTCTCCACAGCTCTCAAGGCCTGCCATGCCCTCTCACCAAGTTTGAGGCCAGTATCCCTCGTGGGGGCTGCAATAACCAAACCCCTGTGCACCATATCAACTTGCAGTTGCAAAGGCTTGTTGGCTTCCTTCCAAGAAGATCTTCGTGCTCCAAGTAGCCCCAACCTCGAGCATCTCCCGTGGCCAGAATCTTCGGCCACACTGCATTGTGTGCACCGTGGCCTGCATCTTTTGGTGAGATGCTTAAGGTCCCAGCCTGTGGGTCCATTTGAGGGTGACCTTTACTTCTTTTGGACTCCCCTGATTGCTCGGGGCCTGCCCTGACTCCCCTGCTTGTGGTGAGTTCCCTGGACCTTGCTGGTCCTGACACTGCACCTTCTTTGACTTCTGTGTTGGTTGCATTTGCCACCGACCCCTCAGCAATCGACATCCAACGTGTGACAACTCGTGCACAGCTCCTGGTCTTCCTCAGCATCGCCTGGTCCTCACAGCTGCAGAGTCAAGGTCCTCGTCAACTCTCCTGCAACTCCCGACATCGGTGGGCATTCATCTTCCAGATCATCTGGTCACTCTTGAGTGACATAGACTCTGTCCCCTCTGCTTGCAGGTACCTCTCAACTAGAATCCACCTTCGGATTCCACCGGACACTTTCTCCTTCGTCAGCAGCGGCACTTTCCTGAAGTCCTCCATTGGGTTCGACAGCAGTTTCCGACACGCTTCACACCTATGCACCCGGCTTCCCTGGTGTAGGTAACATGGGTACTAGGGTATCAGCGGGTGGGGTGGCTCTCCAACCTTCTGTCTTCCACGGGGTTTCTTCAGGGTCCACTGGGAAGGGTCCTTAATCTTTAAAAATCCAACCGCGATTCACACGTTTACTTGTACGGAGAACGCAGTCGTGTTCCCACACTGCACACGATCTCCGTGGGGTTCCTAGTTACTCACCTTGGGGGCCCAGCACTTCTACGTCCTCTAGACCTTGTCTTGATCCGAGTCGTGGTTCTTATACCACTTTCTTAGTATATGGTTTGGTCCCCCCCCCCGGGGTCCACTGTGTATTTCGTGCTATTTACTGTGATTTCTATGCAAAGTATTGTGTGCATTGTGCATATCTCTGGGTAGGAGATATTTAAATGTATTATAGAGTATTATAAAATAAATACATATTTTTATAAATACCTTGTGTGGTTCTTTTTCACTTAATCGAAACATATAAGATTGTGTTACGGTAAAACAAGCTGCTTTACACTCCTTCTGGACTAAGCTTGAAGGCTGCTCTCCACAGCTACCATTTAGAGAGCTTTCTATGGTTGTCTAAGACCTCCTAAATCACCATAATGGTTGTCTGGACTGGTGCAGGGTGTCCACCTACATAAGTGTACATCATATACCAGGCCAGCTTCTCACACGGTCGGACCGCCATAACGGCCAGGAATCGGAGATCCCTGGCGGTGTTGCGCGGTTTTGAGGCTGCAATATGCTTGGCAGTGCAGCATATTCCGAGTTTCCTCTCCGCCACGGTTTTCATGGCGGTGAGCCCTCCATGAAAACTGTGGCAAAGAGAAAACAAAGGGGGCCCTACAGGGCCCTCTGTTGCCTCAGGGACATGGGATGCATGCAGGGGGGCACATGTTACACCTGCCTGTGTGCATGCGCCCCAGTTCCTGCACGGCATGGACTGCAGAGTCCATGCTCTACAGGAACTGCCTTTGACGCTCCCATTGCGGTGCCCTTTTTCAGTGGTACGGCCATGGGACCACCAAAGAAATGCCCGCCAGACACGAGTAAACTTGTAGTCTGGCGCGCAGTGCTCACACGGCTTTGGTGGTGTGGGACTAGGGTGGCGGCGTGGTGGCCCCTCTCCCACACCGCCAAAGTCGTAATCGGGCCCTTAGTCATAATACCTTGTTTGTATTGTGCCTGTTCTATCTATGGTACTACAAATGGAAATATGAAATCATTTTAATATATTTAAGTGAATCACTATGTCAGGATGCTTAGTAGATGCTACTGAGTTAGTAAAGTAATGGCCATGATTTAAATATTAACTTTCCCTCTTCTTGTGCAAACACATATATTTTTAGAATCAGTAACTCATTATAAACATGAAGATATTTGCATTATTCTGGGTAATTCCGTCATTACTAAGCAATAAACATTAATTTCTGAAGCCTACATGCTTCAGCAATTTAGTTTTATAAGGCCCATTTACTATATATAGGCAGATAAAATTCGAGAGTTTAAAGTGACATATATGAGCATTGTTTATACCTGGCGCAGTGGGTGGGACATTCAGTATGTTCCATTAGCGAAAGACAGAGGTGTGGAAAACACAAGTAGATTATGAAATTTTCATGTGCATAGACTGTTTTTAATTAATTTCAAAGGTTCAGTTTGTATTATTGAAGTAAGCATTGTTCAAGGTTGTGTGAAAAACAATTGACCTTTGCGTCCCTAGAGTTGAGATATTTATAAAGCTGTCAACACAAGCTCTGCTGAGAGTTGAAGTTACCGTATGTGAATGCTAAAAACTAAATATTGAAAGTGAAAGTAAATTATACTGTTAAATTATCTTCATGGAATGCCCATGAAATAAATAATTGTCACGTTTTAAACTGACACATTACATGTCACCTTTTGTCTGTGCAGTGAAGTTTATTTATTAGCATTTCAGGTGAGGATAGCACAAAACGTATTTTTAATGAAATTGTTATTTACCAAACTGATTATTTTGTGCAATGAGTGATGTTAAGTGTCTGGATTATTTACATATTTACTTATTAAATAATTAATTTAATGTTTACCTTTCAATGCTTACTTGCATCAGGAATACTTGTATTTGATTATATTTGTGTATATAATATGGCTTTGCAGAGGTTAGCTAAAAACTGCATATTTGAGTGTTTTTGCTACTGCTTTACTGATTTCAGACAGTTACTTACACTGCCGATGGAGGTAAGTGCAGCATTTATAGAATTATAATTTTCCTGTTCTTTATATGGATTTAGATATACGCTTAGAAACGTACACTATTTTGTTATATTTATGTAAATAGGGACCCCGGATGACTTATTTTCAGACAAACAGAGAGACAGAGAGAGAGAGAGGGAGAAAGAGAAAGACAGAGAGAGAAAGAGAGAGGGAGAAAGAGAAAGACAGAGAGAGAGAAAGAGAGAGAGACCTCACTACTGTTGCTCCACCCATCGTGCTATGTATGTGTTAAAAGTTAAGGTTATAGGTTGACTTGTGAAGTGAAGTGATCTGCTGCTTCAGACAAAGCCTGCCATTGAGACCTTGGTAATCACATACCCACACTAGTGGATGATAGGCTGCTTATCTGTGGTGTTAAAAAACATAAGATTGTAATTGTGTTTTTGTCCCTTCTGAGATCTGACCTTGAGAGGAAATTGGAACGAGCACAGAAGGTAGACCGTTCTAGCATCACTCTACTCCATTATTTTATTTTTGTAAAACATAGTGAATGCAATTGAAATGACCTCTACATGCTAAATGACTTGACCTATGGTGCAGATGCCAATGAAAGAGCCTCAGGTCTGGCAGAAGACACTGAGGAGGAGGCCGGGCACGCCGCTCCGTCCTGTGAGTCAGAATAGCATGTGGCTTGGAATGCTTTTTGCAGCATTCTCCCAACATTTTCAGAGCCTGGGGGCCTGACCGTGATGGACCAAGGAAGAGACCTTCGGCCCTGACAGCAGCAGTAGTATCAGTAGTGGCATCTGGAAACCACAGCTCTGGCTTAGGGCAATTGAAGATTATGTGAAGTCAAAGCCTTATGTCCTGATGCGATGAAGCAGCCTTGGAGCTCCAGGTTCCAACATGCAATCTAACCATAGAAGTGCCCTGAGCAGAGTCATGTGCTGGCAGGAGACAGTACTCAGTGAGGGGGAGAGGGCGGGTGGGTGAGGATGTTTTTATATGTGGGTGTGCACCTGTACCTGTCCTGTTTCTTTGTACATTTAGATATGTCTGTGTCCATTTGTGCACCCAAATGAAGCATATTCATTTACAAGGTTTCATATTTAACTTCTAAGTGTTCTGACTTGTACTGTTTGATTTTTTTGTGTAAAGACCATTTAGGCTGCCAATCACCAGAGGGGAGCTAATCAGCCCTCTGTTACAGCTGCAATACCTGTGCTGACTCAGTTTGGTATGAAGATTTTAAAGCAGAGAGGTGGGTGGGGATGGGCGTACCACTGATGGTACAAAAGGGAAGGACCAAATGAAATTCCTTGAAATGTTCAGGGGCAAGCAGCCTGTGGAAGTGGAGGGCCTGCTACAGTGTGCCCAGCCATAGCAGCGGCCCTACGATAAAGCAAGTCCTAGTCTTAAGCCCGGTCTTACCTCTGAGGCCACAACACTGTTACCTGTTGAAATAGCAATCGAGCCAACTGGAAAAAGAATGAATGAATCACAAGCATTTTGACTTGCCCCCTAGCTTCCAGCAGTGTGTTCAGAACAACAGGACATAGTCAGGGACAAGCACCAGTGATAGAAGCATGTAAAGCAAGTAAATAGGATGGCACCCTCAAGTTTGCTATCCACGTTCAGGCATTCAAAGTAGGTTTGGTGAAAGATTGCTCATCTGCAGGAGGCCCTCTTTGGGTGCACCCAAGATGTTTTCTGTACTCCATGGGAACAGCAAACAAAGAAGGCAAACTCTGCTGGATAAAAGCAGGAGAGAGGTGGAGGCAGTGCTTAATTTGTAAACAAATAAGTGCCAGAGCCCTTGCCAGGAGGCCACTGCAGCTTTCACCACATATCGCCCCTGCCATGCTGCCAATGATAGTAACAACACAACTACGAACCATCACACTCCTACAAGTGTGACAGTTCGGACTAGTCCAGGCCCCAAAAGCTATAAGAATGACTTGGGTGGCAGGTAATAGTGATTTTTAATGTATATTGAATTAATAATTGGCTGTTGTTGTGGTCATCTCTGAATTAGCAAGACAGCACCACCTTGTGGCAGACTGTCACAAGCGCTGGTGTTGACAATTAAGAGGCGGTGCTGAGCACCTGAAACTACCTGCTCAAATTAAACACTGGGTGGAGGAAAGGAAATCATTTTGATGGTGGTCCGCTATCCCTACAATCATCTCTCCTGCTCCCAGATGTACAAATGATTCTTCCAACAAGTCAAGCATTAAGTAGCTCCAGTGATCAGCCCTGCCAGCACTAGATGAGAGGGTTACCTATAAGGACACAGGCCCGCCCCTCCCTCCCCTTACAGTGACCAAAATTGGCCAGCACAGTCCCCTCTTGCTTGATCATAAGCATGCCAGAATCCTATCTAAGGATATTATATATTCAGGTGTTTGAAGAGTGCCCCAACCCTATGTATCAGCAGTTAGCGCACATTATTAGAATGGGAAAAAAGAAGGAGGAACTGTGCATATTGTTGTGCATAGTTTCCAGCTGCAGTAAACCTCCACTGTGTTCATCAACCGGGGAATGAACTTCATCACATGGGGTACCCAGACTATTCTTGGGAAAGGAAGCATATATAATTCTTCAGTAATCTCCACTGGCACAAACAGGTTAATGGAGTTTCTTTACACAGATGCTAACCCATTCTGCCCCCCAAAATATTGATATTTGAACTCAACCTAGCTCTTTAGTGGCACACTCAAACTCCATCAAACCCAACTCCGTTCAACTTAACGCCAAGGCCTCGGTGTTTTACCATAAAGAAGCTCAGAATATAAAATAAATGATCGTCCACCGTTGCGAATACGGTATTGTTAGAAATTGGGTCACTGGTTGAGGGGTG
Source organism: Calotriton arnoldi (assembly GCA_963921515.1). NCBI lineage: Eukaryota > Metazoa > Chordata > Amphibia > Caudata > Salamandridae > Calotriton > Calotriton arnoldi. The sequence continues at coordinate 1,355,092 of CAWUFW010004597.1, read as the reverse complement.
GGTGAATCCCTACTCAAGCAGCAACCACAAGCCTTGTCAGGGTAAGGCACAAACAAACCCCAAATGAACCTGTGTTCAACTGTCTGGTACCTTGAAACAGAGCAGTCAGGCTTAACTTAGAGGCAATGTGTAAAGTATTTATACAGCACTTCAAACAGTAATAAAGTGAAAACACAACACAAAAAAAATCCAACAGCAATTTAGCAAACCAAGTAAATTTAAATTAATAAATCAAGACCAAAACGACAAAAATCAAATCAGAAGAACAGAAGATACGCAGTTTTAAAGATTTCAGTACATATAGCGCCAAAAAGCACAAATCGACAACTGTGGATATCTGGGCCTGTCGAACCGGAACAAAGTCACAAGTTCAGGCAAAACGCGATGGAGCGCGGGCCAACTATAGGGACCCAGTTAGGCCCGCTGAATAAGAGCACCTTAAATCCTGGTTGCGGAGTGGTGCGAGGTCCCGCGCCAAGGATGTGTCGCACAGCCGAGGTGATGCTTCAGTTCCGAGGAGCTGCAATGTGAGTACCTGCATTGTTGTAGGCAAGAGATTTTCGATGTGAGGGCCTGCATCGGGGAAGCTTTGCACAGTGGTGGTTCCGATGCGAACTGCGAGGTTGATGCGGAGCGCTTGCGTTGAGAGAATTCTCACCGCACAGGTGATGCGTTGGTTCTGCTTGAGATTGTGCCGCGCAGCAGAGGAGATGCATCGGTTGTGCTGGATCCACAGATGGTCAGGCAGAGCACCTTCAGGCTCACTTCCAAAGGTCTAGGACTGGGGGGGGGGCACCACTTGCCAGGGTATGACTCACAGAAGGCAGAGTCCAGGTGCTGGGTTCAAGGTTGTTGGAGCCTCTGTCGCTGAGGCTCTAGTGAGGAGGCCAGTCAACTAGCCCTTGGAGTCACTCTGGGGTCTTGAGTTCAACAAATGCAGGTTAGCACAGCAGGGCAGCAGTCCTTCAGAGCAGCAGTTCAGCAGAGTGGCAGTCCTTTCAGCAGCACAACAATCCTTTTTCCTGGCAGAGTATCCACAGGCCCAGAAGTGTACTGAAGAGCTGGTGTGTAGGGTCCAATATTTATACCTAGGCCTTTAGAATGGGAGAAGCTTCTAGAGTTTTCCCTCTGAAGTGCACAGGTTCCCTGCCTTCCTTGCCCTGGCTCCAGACTGACTACAGGGGGTATACAGCCCTTTGTGTGGAGGCAGGACACAGCTTATTAAAGCGTAAGTCGGGCAGTGCCCAGCTACGTCCTCCCATCCTGCCAGTGATGGCCCATTCGGGCACACCAAAACTCTCTATTGTGTGTGACTGTCTAGGAGGAATATACAAAGCCCAACTGTCATCTACCCCCCAGTCATGTGATCCAGAGACAGGCTGCAGGCACTAAATGACTAAGACACGAAAATTCCGACTTTCTAGAAGTGGCATTTTCAAAATTGTATTTTAAAATCCGACTTCACCATGAGAGAGGATGTTTCATTACAATTCCAAAGACACCAAGCATGAACTGATCACTTGCTCCCATTTGGAAATTATCACATATTAAAAGTAATATGTTAACTCAAATGTTACCCTATAGGAGAGGCAGACCTTACAGTGGTGAAAAATGAATTTCAGCATTTTTCACTACCGGGGCATGTAAAACCTAAAAGTACATGTCTCACATTCTAAATACACTTCACCCTGCCCTTTGGGTTGTCCAGCCCCTACCTTTGGGGTGACTTACATGTATTATAAAAGAAGGTTTATTTTGTCAGGTAGAAATGGCAGTTTAAAACTGCACACACAGCTGCAGTGGCAGACTTGAGACAGGTTTAAAGGGCTACTTGAGTGGGTGGCTCAATCAGTGCTGCAGGCTCACTAGTAGCATTTAATTTACAGGCCCTGGGCACAGGAAGGTCCACTTTACTAGGGGCTTACAAGTAAATTAAATATGCCAATTGGGTATAAGTCAATTCTGCCATGTTTTAGGGAGAGACGACAAGCACTTTAGCAATGGTTAGCAGTGGGAAAGTGTGTATGGTCCTAAGGCCAGCAGAAACGAAGTCAGCAAAACAGGAGGTTAAGACAAAAGGTTTAGGGGAGAACCATGCCAAGGATACCAGTCTAACAGGTGTTCACAAGGAACTATTACCAAACTCAGAGATTCTGAGAATACATTGTTTATAAGTTCATGAGGTGTACATTTTGAGTATAGAAATGTGGTTCCATCCACATAGAAAGCATAGTGTTCAATACATAATGTTTTGCCTTTAAAATGATAGCCCATTTTAAAATTTTAAAGGTATACTTAGAGCCTGTCTGATATTTATACAACATGATGATCTGCTCAATAATCTGGTAATCACATTTTAAACAGATAGACAATAAGCCTAATATAGAATCTATTGACAGAAAGCAGTCTTGTCAAGACCAATGAAAGTGTTACTTAAGTCAGGTTGATAGCAGAAAATGTGCCTGATAATTTTAGTTGAGATGATCTACTGTTCACCATTTGGGCTACCTGTGGTCCATTGCAGAATCAAGTAATCTTCTCATGTTTTTAAACATTTGGGCTACATCTGGCAAGTTTCCCATTGTCAAGTCCACATAGACTAGATATTGGGTGGTGGATTGCCAAATTAGTTAAAATATTTTGTACCATCCATTTGTTCAATGTAAGGAAAAATATTTGGTTGGTTGAGCTGCAAGTAGAACTTGTGATCCAAGAACAATTTGGATCTTCTCTGTATAATTCTAGGCTGAATATCCAAATGACTACATGAGAGATGTGCTGCCAAATGGGGGTCATACTAATAGAATACAGGAGAGAGAGAAGAGCCTTCCAGGATTCGGAAAATGGTGACAGAATGTTAAAAACAAAACAGAGTCAGGGAATACACCGTGCATTACTGAAAAAAAGGATGCAATGCAACCCAGAGCTAGGTCCTTAAAGCTAAAGTATTGCAGCCCCCAGTGGGGGTATTCTGATATATTGTGTTTATTACCATTGATATGTGCAGCAAAATTAAAGTGTGTTGACTGCCCCTGATAAGTAGAGTAATATAAGCGCTCTAACTCCATCTTTATGCACCGACACACAGCGGTGAGGAATCAGGTTATTTAGAATCAAATACGTAGCGCATATCAGTCAGACTCCTCTCTGCAGAAATCCACAAAACATTATTTTTACTATAGTTATGCAATTGTTTCAGCACCACCCTCTGCAGCATTTTGCTTGGATAAGGTACATTAGATATTGGGTGGTAGTTTCTTAATACCTGAGTTCTGATGGCAGTCTCTTTAGCAATGTAAAGACGGTGGATTGAAAGGTATTCAATTTATCAATCATTAGGACTGCTGATCCAGATGCTCATAGCAAGTTTTTGTAAAAAGAAGCAGGTAGAATATTTATGCTTGAGAAATTCTTCAGTTCCTGACATGTTGAAAGCATGCTAATGTGATATTTACATTCAGGGCCGGACTGGCTACCGGGCGCTTTGGTGTGCTGCCAAGCTGGGGGCTGATTTCATTGATGGGGACCTGCGTGTGCTTAAAACCATTTGTTTTGCTTTGTTTATTTAGAAGCACACCCAGGTCCCCATCAACGAAATCAGCCCCCACTGCAGTGAAATCAGCCCCCAGCTTGGCAGCACACCAAAACGTCCGGTAGCCAGTCCGGCCCTGTTTATATTGTCCGGTATAGAACATGAATAACAAAAAGAGAGGAGTTCCATGCCAATTTTCTTACTATCATAGAAAAGATACTATTTGAGATCTTGAGGTAAATATTTTCAGTCTCACAGAAGATGAAATGTGCTAGTCTGTCACTCAGAATAAGTGCTGGCAAAAATGGGCCAGGATCCTGAATAGATCTTTCTGAACATCAGGGGAATATGAACTATATGCATGTGGTGTTTCTTTAGTCCTCACATTACGATCATAAAATGTTGAGGTAGCTGCAGAATATCAGGGGGTCTATGGAATGGTAAATGTTCTTTGGATTTTAGTAAGCTTTTCTAGGACATAGTGTAGCTGAGTGTCTTAGAGATTGATGTAGTGGAAGATTCAGTGGGCCACTCCGGTGAGCATCTCTATAACGTGGATATTGACAGAAATTAAATGTAAAGCAGCATATAGAAACATGTGAGAAGGCTGAGGGAACAATTGAAGATTAGAAATGTAAGCGCGGCAGTACTAGCAACATTTACTAATATGGTGCCATGGAAAGAAGTATTTGGAACATAACATAAGATCATGAAATAGCAGCACAAACAAAAAAAGAAATGTTGACAAAGGTATATCAGTATGACATATGTGTTGACAAGCGAGTCATTTTTATAACAAAAGTGTATTGTAAAAGATAAAGGAACAGAACCAAGAGATTACAAACTAATAAAACTCTAGCAACCACAATCACATTTTATTACATCACTTTGTCACATCACCTAGGGGCAGATTTACTAACATTTGGCACAAAGCTATGGAGGAAAACAACTTGCTGCACTGCTCTGTGTCAAATGGAGAGGGCAGGAATCTAGTTAAATATGGCATATTCCTGCTCTCTCTCTGCACACTTGTGGCATGCATGGTGCAAGGGGGCCTGTGTTACAGTCAGGATTGCTTTTGTGCAGGAAGAGTCAGCTTCCTGCACAGAAACAATCTTCTGAGACTTTTTCCAATTTCTATGTGTGTTGCAGAATGCAGCACACGTGGACAGAGGGAAAAACGAGGAGATATAAACATATTTCTCCTCATTACATCCCCCGGATAAGGCATAGCATTTTGACGCATTCCCAGGTTTACTAGTGTGAGTAAATCTGGGAATTGCCCAAAACCATGGGTGAATGCACAGGAATACCCACACTCCACCCATGGAACGCCTTCCCAGGCAGAGTTATGCAAGGCAACAACATGCGCTGCCTTGCTTTACTCCAGGTTTACCACGCCACGTAGAGCCATGCAAGGTGGCTCTGTGTGGCATAGTAAATCTCACTTAAGGGCTTGCGTTGTCCTTCTGTCACCCCTGCGTGATGCAAGGGCAATGCAAGCCCTTGATAAATCTGGCCCTTAGTTTGTTTACAGTTCCTACTGTTCCTATAGATTTGGTACCCCTAGCGTATTATGAGCGGGAGTGGTACATTATAGCAGAAAATTCTGCTGCCACAGAATATTTTTGTAACGTCCATGCATAAGCACACTTTATCTGGCCTTAAGAGCAGTAGGTCTCCAGGCACTGTACAATAACATTACAGTTGAAGCACATACCTGTGCACTTGTGCACATGAGAGGTTACAAGGAAAACAGAATACAAAAGCAAGCAAATGAGAGAATTAGATGACAATGAAACAGACTGAGAAAAAGAGACAGCAAAGAAGCAGTAGAATGTCAAGAGAGAAAAAATAACAATGAAAATAAAAAGTATATTCAAAGCCAATAGGTTTGCCTTTTGCTCGTGCATTGAAACTGCATTTGTACATCCCTTGTTGCATGCATCACCACATTATAGCCTGAACTACTGACGTTGCCAGTGCTTGCTTTTTTTCAAGAAGCTGGATGTTTTGCCCTTATTGATGTGTATGTGTGTAGATGTGTAAACTATAGCGTGTGCATGTGCGTGCATCATACAATTTCAGAATAAGCATTGAAAAATGTCTACTGCAGTGAACAAATATTACTTTCTATTTACAAATCATAGTTGAGATAAATAAAAAAAAATGTGTGATGATCCAGCGAATGTGTTAGCTGTAAAATGGTCCCTCTGGTATTTCAATGAAAGTGATCATAGGAGACAGAATGATACACTAAATAGCCCTAAGTATGAAGTGAGAAAAGACTGCTTTTGTGAACTGAGCAAAACCCCAGTCTATGTATATTTTAAAGAACTTGTAATAATTGGTTTTCCAGACATCTGCACTGTCAAATCAGACCTAAAAATAGAGGGGGAAAGATACACAACAGTAGTTTAGGAATATGGCAGAAATGGTGAAGAGATACCAAAACAATGATAATGCAGCCATAGTAAAGATGAATAAAACGGAAATAAATGTCAACAAGGGGCTACCTACCTGCCTTCACTTCCTACAGGACACTTTGCTTTCAGTCTGGCACTCCCTTGAAAATCATTTTCTCTGGCTGTCAAGCTGACTGACTATAGTTGTTTTTCTATCTGCGTGTCTGCCTATCAATTTTCAATTCAATTTTTTATTTGATCTTTCCAGGTAAGATCATAAAAGTACGGAAAAGTAAGATTACATGAACAACAGCCATTTGCATAAAAACCCAAATCCTGGTGGTAAAAAAAGAGAGTGTCCAGTCAATTTCATTATACATTTCATTCCATCCGCCTATGCACTTTTATCCATTTAAAATAAAAGTTAAAACATCAGTTATTAAAATGACAGAATATAACAATATAAAAAGATTTAAGAGAGTCCCAGGCATAATTATGGGCCCACTTGTTTAATTTTTCTCATACAAGCCCATAAAAAGGATGCTACTGAGAAACACACAAGAGGGTTGGGAAGGGATTTTAAAAGATATAGTGCAACTCGACAGAGTTTAAAATTATAGCGCTTTATAATCGGGACAATACATTTCTTTCTTTCCTGCTGGTAGAGACCACAAAAGAATAATATGTAGAGATCATTTTGAGGGGAATGGGTATCGCAGGGACAAAGGGACACTTCGGAGCGCTTAAATCTTTTCCCCGGATATCCTAGCATCAGCTGTATCAAATTTAGGCAAAATCTCAGTAAGATGAATTTATGATGGGATGTAGGGATACCAGCTAGATAGAAGTACCCTCCCTCTAGGAGTTAATTCATACATGAGGACCGACTGACTATGAAAGTTTCTTTCCCTTCTAATGTATTGGGCCCGCAGCATAAATGTGTCGACCAGCTTCTGCCTAGACGTCTTTCTGCAGGTAGTTGGGTCCTTAAAGAGATCTTTCAACCCAATAGTCAGTTCCAGCTCAACATACATCAGCCATCTGATCCTACTGTAGTTCTCTGATTTTAAGATATCTCTTATAATATTTTGTGTAAGGGGCACCGTATCCCTACGCCATATGGAGAGCCACAGTAGGAGCGGGGCTAGTCTAATGGAATCTGTGATGTATGGTAGGCCCAGTTCCATATGAAGAACATAGGGGCCTATTACGATGGCAGACCGGCGGTGGACATCCGACCGCGATCGCAACCAAGAAAACCGCCGGTCAAATTAGGATGGCGGTGGTGACCGCGGCGGTGGGAAATTCCGCCCACCGCTTTTCCGCCGCTTGCCATCCGCACTCCTGCCTGGCGGACAGAGCAGGACCGGGATAATGGTGGCGGTGCAGAGCAGGCTCCGCCGACAGGATTATGATGCCGGCGGTAGCCAGCCTTTCCTCAGCGGTCAAACCGCCATGGAAAGGCATGCGGAGATTGTCTTCCGGGGTCCCGTTGCGGGCCCCCAATGTGTTGGGGGTGGTGGGGGTACCCATGGTCCCCCTACATTTCCTGTACCAGGTGGCAGGCACTGTGCAGTGCCTGCCACGCTGGCAGGGAAATGCAGGACATGCTCCTTTCGGCATCGCGGCGGTGCTGCGGGCAGCAGCAACCACCGCAATGTTAAGGCCCGCGATCAGACCGCCGCGGTCGGATTTCGACCGCGGGTCATCGTAATCCGACTGGCGGTGATGTCGCGGTCCATGCGGGCGGTCTTTTCCCGCTACCGTGGCGGTCGGGGAGGTTTTCCAACCGCCATTGTAATAGGCCCCATAGTTAAAATAAGATTGCGGAAGAGAGGTTAAAGACTTGAAAAATGTATTCTCTATAGTCTGGAGTGAATCGATATGCGCCATGCCCCATACGCCTGCCCCATAAGATGCTGCTGACTTAGTTTTGGCGTGATAGATCTTTTTGATGGGGACTAATGGTTTTGCTCCCAGCCTATTAGAGAATGATTTTAACGCCGTTAGACTCTTCTCCATACCCATGGTCCTTCCTTCGACCAGCTGTGACCACGTTTGGTTTTTATCAAAAAGTACCCCTAAATAAGGGAAGGACTCAACCACCTTGATTTTCCCTGAATCCATGTGGAAATACGGTATTTTATCTCGTTTCCCTGCCCCTGTTATGATTATGAAGGATTTCGACTGATTGACTTTTAGGTCCAATGAATACATAAAAGACGCATAGGCTGATATGAGACGTTGAAGACCCATCCTCATTCTGGCCATCAAGACAGCGTCATCGGCATAAGCCAAAATTGGTAGCCGATGATGGTTGTTAGACACCGGGACGTCCATGGCTGTGGCCTCAGGTGCTTTTTCTACACCGTTCGTGTAAATAGAGAAGAGGAACGGTACGAGGACGCAGCCTTGCCTTAACCCCCTTAGACTCTTGAAGGGGCGGGTACATTCCCCGTTTTTCCCATACCGGACACATGAGGAAGCATCAGAATACAGTTGGCGAATAAAGTCAACTATAACCTGATCAAACCCCAGCTCTTCCATTATGTACCAGAGCCTAGAGTGGGACACGCAGTCGAAAGCTGCGGATAAATCCATAAATGCGAGATAGATTTCCCCCCCTTGGCTCTGGTGTATTTATCCATAATTAACGTAAGATTCAGGCACTGGTCTATGGTACCCTTTCCCCGTTGAAAGCCGTACTGAGACTGCATTAAGATATTCCTGTCCTTCGCCCAGGTCTCCAACCTTGATAAGAGGAGGCGACCCATGAGTTTAGCTGTCGTATCAATGAGCGAAATTGGCCTGTAGTTCTTGGGGTTTCCCTTGTCGCCCTTTTTATGGATCGGGACTATTACACTGGTTTTCCAGGAGAGAGGGGGGCCTACTATAGCTATCTTGTTAAAAACACTAGTCAATAGAGGGACCCACAGATCTTCGTTCTCCTCGAAAAAGTCTATCGGAACCCCATCAGGGTCCAGAGCTTTCCCGGTGCTGCAAGCCTCTAGCCCGGTCCTTACTTCTGTAGGCGAGAAGGAGAGGTGGTCCTGGATGGTGGTACATGGAATAACTGTAGGTGATACAGGGAGGGTAGTGGGGGAAAAAATATTTGTGAAATGTGCCACCCAATCCTCTTCTCCTACGTTGGTGTCTAATGTGGAGTCCCTTTGTGACTTAAAGTAGGGTGCGTTTATTATCGCCCAGAACTCCTTGCTATTGCCCATTGCTGATGCATGCTCTAGTTTGGCCCAGGTCTCTTCCCTCAAAACCTTCTCGCTGTTCCTTCTTGCCAGTTTGTATTCACTACGGAGTACGGCGATTTGGGCTGCGTTTCTTGGTTTTTTTACACAGGGCTTTGATGAGAGCCTTCCTATTTTTAGAGCAGGGCGAATCGAATCAGCCCTTGCCCTTTGTGGCTTTCTCTGTGTTGTTCCGAGTAAGTGCCCTCCTTATGTGTTCTAGGAGTTCTTTGAAGGACGATACCAGGGATAAGGGGGCATTTTCTGGGTCCAAACAGTCACTGATATTATTGTAGGTACTCCTAATTATTTCGGGGATCAGTTTGACTTTGTCAATTTGGTCCCACTTTAGTTGGTAACCATTTCTCCTGGCTAATAGTGGCAGTCCTATTTTCTGCTGAGTGGTCACATCCCTGGGAGCCAAAAGTATCTCACAGATTAAAATCATGTGGTCGCTGAAACCGGTAAATTGAGCGTCTACATGGTTGCAACTAACATTTAGAGGGTTTGACACCAATATAAAATCTATGGTTGATTCCTGGGCATCTCGACTGAATATTTTTGAAAGAGTATCCGAGTAGGTGGACAGTTTATTAACAATTACCATGTTCCTGGACAAGAGAGTCCTATTAGGGCTCTTTCCGTAATTGGTATGGGAGAAATGGTAGACCGGGTTACCCATCAGATCCTCCAGACCACAGACCCGCTCTTGATTGTGCTTACATGGGTGAATGTTAAAGTCTCCCATCCAGATAATATTTAAGGCACCCTTTTTCTTGATAGTGTTTGTATCCTCATCGATTGCCCTATTCACATCCTCCAAAACTAGGTGCATGTTTGGCCCGAAATTATTATTGTAGTAATTTATTAAAAGCCAAAAGCCTTGGTTGGCCATCTCTAAAATGAGGAGGTGAAAGTAGGGACTCTTCTCTTCATACATCTTGGCTTTCAGTGCCAATGTATTGGGGATCAGAGTTAGTAGGCCCCCCTTGACCATTCCTGAAGATGACGGGATTGCCCTTGTCTGTTACGAACGGTAGCCATTTAGGAAGACATCTTCCGTTGCCCACGTCTCCTGTAGGCAGGAAATATCTTGGTCCTGCTAAAGTTTCAGCCAGTTACCGTCACCCAGTTTGTTCGAGATGCCTGCCACATTCCAAGATGCTATTTTGAATATGTTAGATCGCCCCTTCCTGGCCTCACTATGGCTGATGGAGACTTCGGTGTCAACTTCTCTCACAGTAGTAGACACTGCGGCGCACCCCTCATTTGGTCGGGTGGATAGTCAGTCGCAGAGCTCCAGCCCCGAAAGCGGGGCAAATCTATTCTCAAGATGCAATCCCTGATTGCCCAAAACACTAGGCCTCTCTGGATTTTCCCTTGTATAGAGTAACGATTCCAAGACCAACGATGGAAGGGGCCTATAGAAGTACTCGAGGGGTAGTGCTGTAATCTGTGTACCAATTGGTGGAGCTCTACGTAGTTGGTCTAGAAGGGATCTTGGTGCAAAAGAGTTGTTAAAATTCATTACCACACAGTCACCCTTCATTGATTTCGGGGACAAACCCAGCCACCCTACCCTTCTGGCCATATTAACTTGGGTAGCTAGTCGGGCGCCCCCCCCTGCCTATACCGATTGTGTGACGAGTCAGCCAATGGAGGGACTTATCCATTAGTTGAGTTGTTGTTTCAACCTGGCCCTCCCTCAAGTTCGGGACATTACCCAAGACCATCACGAGAGGGGACACTGCCAGTGGGAGGTGCAGAGAGTGGTATGCGGTAGATGCCTGCCTCAATATGTTAGTTTGCTGCCTTGAGATGTCACCATTTCCACCACCCCCTGTTGATACTGGTTGCAGGTTGGTTGGTGACCTATTTGTGGTGGTAGTGGCAGGTAAGTAAGGGGTATTTGAGGATCCCCATAGGTTTACTGGATAATCAGTTAGTTTTGCAGAGGGGTTTTGGCTGTGTGGTTGGGCACTAGAATCAGGTATACCCGGGTTATAATTCCGTTGAGATGGTTGAGGTGTATGGCCCCCCACACTGTTAGTTGCTGTTAGACAAGTCCCCTCCTCTGGATAAGCTGACAACCCTGCTACCATGTGGGGACGTGTACAATGGGAAGAGGTGTGATTACATGTGCCCATGGCCTCAATACGTGTCAATCTCTCTACAATTTGGGTTAGTTTGTGCAAAAGAGGGTTCAAGAGCACGGTAAACAGAGTCTTGATTCTCTTCAGGAAGTCCTCGCCGTTTGCCTGTATAGACTCCGTGGCAGGGTCGGTAATCCTTAGTGTAGAGTTTGGCCCTGGTTCAGGTTCGCCTTTCCCTGTTGCTTTACCAGACTGAGTTCCTTTCAAAGGTTTTTGTTTTTGCACACCGCCACCCCTTCTTCTTTTGACTAGGGGCTCGCTATTAGTGTCATCAAGTCGGGATGTCGCAGCCTGCCCCCTCGTCACAATATTACGACCAGTTGAGGTGTCGGGGGGAGGACGCGAGCAAGACAGGGGCCAGGTGAGAGGCAGGTGAAATTTGGGGGGGAATTATGGGGGTGACATCCGTGGTATGGCTACCGAGGGAGGAGCGCCTCTGCGCAATCAGGGAGTCCAAAGAGAGCCGCCGCTCCATGAACTCATTCTCGTGGGTTAGGATGGACTCTGCCCTCATTAGAAAGGAGTCAAGAGTCCCAGCGACTCCACCCACTGGGCGTTCACTACAGCCCTTTTGTTTGCTCATGGTAATTAGAAATTAAGCTTAGGACCTCCTCAAAGAGTTAAGTAAAAAAAAAATGAGTGTAACTGTACATCCGGGAATTCCACGAACCTCAACTCACCCGGGGTCCAAATGATAGATGGGGGGCCCAGCCTCCTCCGGGCTCCGACGGGCATGGACAGGCCCGCCCTTGGCCTGGGCTTTGCCCGGGCGCATCACGCACCGCGGGCCACCTTCTCCCTTTTCAAGCGCGTCCGCGTGGTGTGCAGCTTGGGGAATGGAGTCCCCCAAGGGAGGTATGCGGCGTATCCGTGAAGTCAGCAGGGATCAGCAAAAGAGCGGCTACACCGGGCCACGGGCCGGTTTCTCCCTTTTCAAGCGCGTCAGCGCGCTGTGCAGCTTGGGGAATGGAGTCACCCCAGGGAGGTATGCGGCGTATCCGTGAAGTCCCAAAAGGAAGAGAGGGGTCCTACTCACCAAAGGGACAGGACACCAAAATGACTTTAAGTCTAAAATAAATTCCCTTTGGGAACCCACAGTAGCATACCAGATTATTCACTCACCACATTCAGCCAAAATTCAAATAGGGAGTATAACAGTAGCCAAAAAGCCCAATATGAGAATGTTTATTAATTGAGTCAATACAATTATTAAAAATGGGTTTAAAAAGAGTTATTCAACTCCAATGTAAAAACACAATTTTATCAAAATTCTTCAAGACACAAGCCAGCATATCAAACAACAATACAGATCAATAGTGTAATTTCAAATTAAACATTGATGATCAATTGAACATTCAATATTATTCTTTTATTGCTGTGTCTAAACAAACAACATAAACAGATTTGTTAAAAAGACCAAGAAGTGACGCGTTTCAGTGGTATCAACAGGTCCAACCACCTTCTTCAGGCTTTAAGTTTAAAAACAGTGTGTTCCAGTACTTTTAATCTATATAAAGAAAAATATATATACATAAAGCCATTCACAATTCATCTTTATCAATTTTTATATAGTTATGCATATCTAATAATTTTTGTTTTTCAAACAAAATGCCTTGGGAAAACATACCATAGTAAACTATTGGCTCTGTTAGAAAAATCACTCCCTCATCACAACTCAAAACCATACATTCACCATAAGAGGAAATTATTCTATAGTCACAAACCTCAACCACACATAATTCATCTAAAAAGCAGTTGTTTTATTAAACCCCAGGTTATAAAAATAACTCTGGTGGATTTGCATCATTTTAAAAGGATCTTAAGGACCATATCAATCATTTATAGGTCCACTGTAGAATAGCTATATTCAGTGCATACCAGCTCGCACTCATCAGATACTCTCAACCATTTAACCAGACTATAAATATAGTTCAAAAAGGAACACCCACCGTAATCTGGGCGTGTGGACTGTCTTGCGGGGAAAATTTTCCTCCAAAACACAACTCTTCATATGCATAAAGTGATAGATAAAAACAGGGGATTCACTATTTATTCTAGAAAAAATAGAGATGGATTTATGGACCAATAATAAATTATTTACACTAGAGGTTTTTTAACTCATGGATTTTCCTACAATGAAGGACTACCTACCCCAAGAACCGCAACAATAAAACATTATCCCACTCGGTAGCAGTTCATCCCTTCTAATCAAATATCCCTTGGGAGAAATGGTCCATATGATTTATTTCCCAAGCGATGCTGTCCTAAAAGCAATATAAAAAACCAAAATTATTCTATTTCTTATAAGTTGTGCTTTTAAATCTAACTCGTTGCTATAGTCAACTCTCTATTTAAAAAAAAGGTATTTCAACCTTTACCTTAGTAAATATTAACACATTCCTATTTTAGGATGAAGAATTCTTTCCTGTCCTTCACTTTTGTTGCACCTTTCGTTGCTGATTCAGCCACTATATTCATGTATAGGGCCCAAAACCTATAGCCAAAGCAAAATATGCCATTAATATTCTACTATCCGGGTATGGTTATATTTAAAACAAAATGAACGTTCGAATTAATAAATCTGTAATTGTTTCAGACGACCGCACTAAAGTTCATATCTAGTTTTATATCCCTGTTATCACAAAAGGGTTTCCGTATATGTGCTGCAACATAGGGTGGGAAGTAGTGTTATAATTATTCCTCCAACGCTTATAATATATAGAGTATCAACAAACAGGGCTTTTTACCGGTCTATTTTAATCACGCTCAACAGAGTCAGTCTAACTGAGTGCTGGACTTTTGTTATAATAAAAAACACTACTCGTTGTTTAAACACGTCCCTCGGGTGATGGTGTAACAAAGACCCGAATGAAAAACATTACCGTTGTCCAAATCATGAAATTTAACTGGCAGATTTGTACCATTGTTCTCTAGCTTTGCGCTTTTCCTCAATTTTTCCACCTCTTTTGTTAATGCTAACCTTTTCCAAAACAAACCATGTGAACTCTGTCTCTTTGTGTCCACATTCTAAAAAATGGGACACTAATGGAGCATTAACCTTCTTAGTTTTGATGGCCGATTTATGTTCAGATAGTCTCACCCTAAGTTCTCGACTGGTCTCACCTATGTAGACAAGACCACATGGGCAACGCAAAAAGTATATTACATTTTTACTCCGGCAATTGCTCAGAGTGTGGGCCTCTATCGTTCTCCCATTATGTGTCACTTCCTTGGCCTCAATGCATTGATCACACATCAATCAGTTGCCACAGCACGTATTACCTTTTGCAACCAAGTTGTCCAACGTCTTTTGTCTGTTTCTAGGCTCCTCTCTGTAAGTATGGACTAACTGGTTACGTAAATTAGTGTTTTTCTTAAAGGCAAATAAAGGTTTTTCCAATTTGTTATCTTCCTGATCGTTAAGGATGTTCCAGTGTCTATTTACTACATTTTTTATTTTATTGCTAATGCTATTAAACTGGCTAACGAACACAACTCTTGAGGTTGTTTGTTCTTTCTTGACTTTGTTTAGCATTGCATCTCGGTCATAGAACCTGGCACGTTTGAATGAGTGGGATATAAGTTTTTTTGGATATCCTCTATCTTTTAATTTAGTCTTTAATACCTCTGAATGGGCATAAAAATCAGTAAGGTTAGTACAGTTTCTCCGTAACCGGAGAAACTGACTAAAGGGGATGTTGTCTTTTTGTGATTTAGGGTGGAAACTGGAATAGTGGAGTAAGGTGTTTTTTGCCATTGGTTTGGTAAATAACTCCACCGCCAGTCTCCCTCCATTCGCTTTTATAGTGATATCCAAGTAATCCACTCTTTCATTACTGTGATGAGCAGTAAATTTTAATTCTCATCTCCCAGATTTAACCAGATGAGAAACTCAGCTAAAAGTTCAGTAGGGCCATCCCAAATGAAGAATACATCGTCTATGAAACAATGCCACTCAAGCACGTTTTCATAGAACGGTGCCAACTCGTTGTATATATGGCGAGCCTTAAAATCTCCAACATACAAACATGCCAAACTGGGGGCACAGGTGGCCCCCATGCTGGTCCCTTTCCTTTGGCGATATAATTGATCTTTAAAAAGAAAGATGTTATTCATGAGGACCATGTTTGTACATTGGACTATAAATTCCTTATTCACTCCTTCAAGTGTGGAATTCTCAAGGATTCTTCTAATGACCTCCACAGTAGCTTGCTGGGGTATATTTGTGTAGAGAGACTCAATGTCCAGAGTGACTAGACACTGAGGGGCCGATTCCGATCTCGGCCGGTAGTGCTCCGAATCGGATTCGGATTCACCAGATCCGATTCGGAGCCCTGTTTCCCGACCGAATCGTATGCGGGTCCGGCCGAGCGAGTACGATGCAAGCACCCGCGAAATCGCCGACCGACTTGAACGCGGCTTCAACACGCTCCGACCGACTCGCATGGACACGACTCGCACCGCGCTATGGAGACGTTTCCCGGCCGGGTAAGTACGATGCGCCCCGCGAACAGTCCGACCGACTCGCGCCGTCCGGCTCGAAAAAGCTGTCGGAGCCGGACTTTGGGGCTCTGCGTCGGACCCCCCTGTACGCGTAGGCGTGCGAGTCGCACACAGGGGGGACCCATGGGTCCCCCCTACCTGTGCATGTACGCCGCGATGCGCATGGACGTGTACACGCTGTAGGGCGCCCTTGTCCGCCTCGCACCCATTGAGTCAATGGGAGCCCGCGTACGCGTTGTACGACAGGCTCCCATTGACTTCAATGGGAGTCCGACCGACTCGAGTCCGATAGCATGCGTGCGCATCGTACTCGTTCGGTCGGACTGCTAGGGTCCGATTCGGTCGGAATTCTCTCCGGGTCCGGCTCGGTCGGAGAGATTTCCGGCCGGAATCGGAATCGGCCCCTGAGTCTCTCCCACAAACGGTTTGTTTTCAACCTAGCCAATAATGTGCGAAGAGTCCCTGACATAAGATCTCAATTTACCAACAAGGGGCTTCAAGAAAAAATCAACGTACTTGCTCAAGTAGCGAGTTCAGACAACTAAAGATAGGCCGCATTGGGGGATCTGTGCCATCCTTGTGGATTTTAGGTAATCCATACAAAGCTGGAATTTTGGGGTTCTGATTATTTAAAAATCTAAATTCCTCCTCACAGATCCAATTCTGCTCTTTTGCCTCCAATAAAAAATCTCCAACTTTATTAATTAGCGTTGTGAGTGCGCGTTCATTCACTTTCTCATAGTGTGCTGGTACCTCTAGTACTTTTAACATCCTCTTATCATAATCAATGGTGTCAAAAACCACAACCCCGCCGCCCTTGTCGGCGGGTTTGATAGTAATTGAAACATCTTCCTTTAAAGTGCTAATCGCTATCCTTTGATTTTTATTTAGATTCTGTTGTTGGGATATTCTGCTTTAATGATGTTATAGATACCAATTTCTACTGCTTTCTCAAACGTATCTATGTTACTACCCACCTGGGCTAACGTGGGGGTGAATGTTGATTTAGGTTTAAGACCCGTGATATTATCTGATTCCCTAGGTGACCTATTCTCAAAGAACCTTTTGAGTCTAATCTTCCTGAAGAACATTCTTAGATCCTTTTCCAATTCAAACTTATTAACCCTAGCAGTGGGAACAAAACTAAATCCTTTACCTAATATCTCTGTTTCCGAATCATTAAATGTTCTGCTCAATAGATTGATGATGGGTATTTTATCTAGCGCCAATATCTCTGGCTCCTGGTTCGTATATATTCTTGTGGGGGTTGGCTACGTGAGGTTGGGCCCTCATTTGATTCCCATTGGGGCGCCCCCTTCTGTTTTTTTGTTGCTGTTCTAAAAAAATCCATAATCATCATTTAGCGCTCTACTATTTTGCTCCTCTCTATATCCTTGATCTTCCTCACTGCTTGATCCTGAAGTATCGGAAAAGGTCACACCCTTTTACCACCCCGGGTATATCTTGCTCTCTTATAGGCATTCCTATCCCACCCTTGGTCATTTTTCTGATCATAATAATTGTCTTTCAGAAAGGGATAGACAAGCTCATTATTGAATCTACTTATGTCCTTTTTCAATTTATTGTTTTTTTAATTTATTAAATAATCTCTATAGCCATCCACATCTTTATTAATCTCTTCTAACTTTAGTTTGGCCTCATCAACGGCTGTTTGTCCTTTAAGTTCCGCTTCCAATTTTTCTATTGCCTCTTTCTCTATAATGATTATTTCCTGAGCAGTTTCTATTATTAAAAGCATCCAATCCCGGCTGCAGCGATTTGAGATCTGGGACCAGGTTTCAAGGAACGTTTAATGTTCAACGAACACCCCAGGTTCATTACGGATTTGTAATCCAATTGGTATCACCCCAGACTTGACATACTCAATCAAAAAGTCTGCATGGGCCTCCGTTCTGATAAGTTTCTTTTTTAAGTTTATTAGGGTGCCCCATTTTTCACTTTTGTTAGTTATGACCTTAAGTTTATTTCCTTTTCTAGTATTGATGATCCTATTATATTGATCATCATTAAAACCAAGCGTTTTTAACTGATCCATCTGCTACGATGTGCTAGGATGAATGCCGCCTATAATGCGTCCAATAGGGATAAACCCTAACTCTCCAGTCACAAGGACCGTGCTAAGAATCTCAAAAGGAAGAGAGGGGTCCTACTCACCAAAGGGACAGGACACCAAAATGACTTTAAGTCTAAAATAAATTCCCTTTGGGAACCCACAATAGCATACCAGATTATTCACTCACCACATTCAGCCAAAATTCACCTATGGAGTATAACAGTAGCCAAAAAGCCCAATATAAGAATGTTTATTAATTGAGTCAATTCAATTATTAAAAATGGGTTTAAAAAGAGTTAATCAACTCCAATGTTAAAAACACAATTTTATCAAAATTCTTCAAGATACAAGCCAGCATATCAAACAACAATACAGATCAATAGTGTAATTTCAAATTAAACATTGATGATCAATTGAACATTCAATATTATTCTTTTATTGCTGTCTCTAAACTAACACCATAAACAGATTTGTTAAAAAGACCAAGAAGCGACGCGTTTAGGTGGTATCAACAGGTCCAAATACCTTCTTCAGGCTTTAAGTTTAAAAACTGTGTGTCCCAGTACTTTATAATCTATATAAAGAAAAATATATATACATAAAGCCATTCACAATTCATCTTTATCAATTTTTATATAGTTATGCATATCTAATAATTTTTGTTTTTAAAACAAAATGCATTGGGAAAACATACCATATTAAACTATTGGCTCTGTTAGAAAAATCACTCCCTCATCACAACTCAAAACCATACATTCACCATAAGAGGAAATTATTCTATAGTCACAAACCTCATCCACACATAATTCATCTAAAAAGCAGTTGTTTTATTAAACCCCAGGTTATAAAAATAACTCTGGTGGATTTGCATCATTTTAAAAGGATCTTAAGGACCATATCAATCATTTATAGGTCCACTGTAGAATAGCTATATTCAGTGCATACCAGCTCGCACTCATCAGATACTCTCAACCATTTAACCAGACTATAAATATAGTTCAAAAGGAACACCCACCGTAATCTGGGCGTGTGGACTGTCTTGCGGGGAAAATTTTCCTCCAAAACACAACTCTTCATATGCATAAAGTCATAGCTAAAAATAGGGGATTCACTATTTATTCTAGAAAAATAGAGATGGATTTATGGACCAATAATAAATTATTTACACTAGAGGTTTTTAACTCATGGATTTTCCTACAATGAAGGACTACCTACCCCAAGAACCGCAACAATAAAACATTATCCACTCTGTAGCAGTTCATCCCTTCTAATCAAATATCCCTTGGGAGAAATGGTCCATATGATTTATTTCCCAAGCGATGCTGTCCTAAAAGCAATATAAAAACCAAAATTATTCTATTTCTTAGAAGTTGTGCTTTTAAATCTAACTCGTTGCTATAGTCAACTCTCTATTTTAAAAAAACAGTATTTCAACCTTTACCTTAGTAAATATTAACACATTCCTATTTTAGGATGAAGAATTCTTTCCTGTCCTTCACTTTTGTTGCACCTTTCGTTGCTGATTCAGCCACTATATTCATGCAAAATAACGATGGATTAAACCCAGATCTGTGACTGGGGGTGAATGTTTGCCAATGTGCAACATTCCGTCCATCATCTTGTGTGTTTTGCATTTCGCCCTAAGTGGGAAGGGTATGCCCAGACGTGGGTCCCGTGCTCACTACGCCACTGGAGTCAAGATATCCTGGCTGATGAGGGCGGAAAGCCCGAAACCGGTCCTAGGATGCTTGATTCCGGTCCAGGGAAGACATGGCTTGGCAGTTCGGTCTGGACTGTTCCCATGAGGCACAGGGTCAAGACTGATTTGCATATGGCTATGTCTGAACTGGGGTGGCGTGGTGAAGCAAAATAACGATGGATTAAACCCAGATCTGTGACTGGGGGTGAATGTTTGCCAATGTGCAACATTCCGTCCATCATCTTGTGTGTTTCCCAAAACCTATAGCCAAAGCAAAATATGCCATTAATATTCTACTATCCGGGTATGGTTATATTTAAAACAAAATGAACGTTCGAATTATTAAATCTGTAATTGTTTCAGACGACCGCACTAAAGTTCATATCTAGTTTTATAACCCTGTTATCACAAAAGGGTTTCCGTATATGTGCTGCAACATAGGGTGGGAAGTAGTGATATAATTATTCCTCCAACGCTTATATTATATAGAGTATCAACAAACAGGACTTTTTACCGGTCTATTTTAATCACGCTCAACAGAGTCAGTCTAACTGAGTGCTGGACTTTTGTTATAATAAAAAACACTACTTGTTTAATCACGTCCCTCGGGCGATGGTGTAACAAAGACCCAAATGAAAAACATTACCGTTGTCCAAATCATGAAATTTAACTGGCAAACGTTCCTAATGGAGTATGTAGAATAATCACAATTAACTCTATTCAAATAAATCCATTGCGGGAACAATCTCAAGCGAAACCGCAATAACATTAGCAAAACTTACCGGGACTTTAGAAAATCTCCGTGCGTGTCAGTCTCTTCGTAATCATGGATTCCAAATCTATTGCCGGCGTTTGTTTAAATATCCCTTCCGATTTGCACAAACGCGCGCCAAGTTTAATTATGTCAGAAATGAAAATGGGACTAGGTGAGCCACCCATGGCCGCCATCTTAATATGGGGAAAGTGTTTGTTATTAATCAAGTTTACCGGGTATTAACGCTTTCTGCTCGCTATTAACAATGTTGGTGGTGGCAAATATAATACGGCTAACATCCCCTGTTTTTATCTATGACTTTATGCATATGAAGAGTTGTGTTTTGGAGGAAAATTTTCCCCGCAAGACAGTCCACACGCCCAGATTACGTGGGTGTTCCTTTTTGAACTATATTTATAGTCTGGTTAAATGGTTGAAAGTATCTGATGAGTGCGAGCTGGTATGCACTGAATATAGCTATACTACAGTGGACCTATAAATGATTGATATGGTCCTTAAGATCCTTTTAAAATGATGCAAATCCACCAGAGTTATTTTTATAACCTGGGGTTTAATAAAACAACTGCTTTTAGATGAATTATGTGTGGATGAGGTTTGTGACTATAGAGTAATTTCCTCTTATGGTGAATGTATGGTTTTGAGTTGTGATGAGGAGTGATTTTTCTAACAGAGCCAATAGTTTAATATGGTATGTTTTCCTCAATGCATTTTGTTTTAAAAACAAAATTATTAGATATGCATAACTATATAAAAATTGATAAAGATGAATTGTGAATGGCTTTATGTATATATATTTTTCTTTATATAGATTAAAAGTACTGGGACACACTGTTTTTAAACTTAAAGCCTGAAGAAGGTGGTTGGACCTGTTGATACCACCGAAACGCGTCGCTTCTTCGTCTTTTTAACAAATCTGTTTATGGTGTTTGTTTAGACACAGCAATAAAAGAATAATATTGAATGTTCAATTGATCATCAATGTTTAATTTGAAATTACACTATTGATCTGTATTGTTGTTCAATATGCTGGCTTATATCTTGAAGAATTTTGATAAAATTGTGTTTTTAACATTAGAGTTGATTAACTCTTTTTGAACCCATTTTTAATAATTGTATTGACTCAATTAATAAACATTCTTATATTGGGCTTTTTGGCTACAGTTATACTCCCTAGGTGAATTTTGGCTGAATGTATTGAGTGAATAATCTGGTATGCTATTGTGGGTTCCCAAAGGGAATTTATTTTAGACTTAAAGTATCCGTGAAGTCAGCAGGGATCAGCAAAAGAACGGCTATAACGGGCCGCGGGCTGACTTCTCCCTTTTCAAGCGCATCCGCGCGCTGTGCAGCTTGGGGAATGGAGTCCCCCCAGGGAGGTATGCGGCGTATCCGTGAAGTCAGCAGGGATCAGCAAAAGAGCGGCCTATCCATTTCACTCCAAGTATTTATTTTTATTTCCCTGAATGTTTTTTTACTTTCCTTTGCAGACCATATCTCAGTATTTCTCCATCTCTGCTAGCATGATTATCTCTTAGTCATCTGATTAAATCTATATGTTCTTCCTCTCTCTCTCTCTCTCTCCTTTTTTCCTTGCCATCATTAAGGGAGCCTTTTTAGGTTGGGCCTAGAGACAGGTTTAGCTGTCCTTGTCAACCTCATGTTTTCCAAAACCTAACTATGCTTAAATACCGATGGTAGTTTACTTCAGTGCCAGGGCTGGTAGGCCAATCTCTCCTTTGATTTCTGCAATCACTTCATGTTTATTTTTCATTCATTTTGGTGATGGGACATTTTTTACTTACTTTTTTTTGCAAACATATGTTCTGCTATGTTTAGACAATTTGTCACTTTTACTTTCTATTACTTTTAATACTCTTACATTTTTAATGTATATTGCCTATGTGTGCAAAAAAACCTGAAGGCTTGGCAAGACCAGAACTATTGGCTTTGCCAAGGGTTGTTTGCATTTGGCATTAGCCAAAACCTTTAGATTTTACTAAAATTATAATTGATCTTAATCCTTGCCCTAAATTGTGGAGTGTGCTAGCGCGAATGGGAGTTCCAGAAAATATTCTCTCCATTTTGATAGGGCTACACAGGAACAATTATGCATAAGTGCGATGGAGCAAATTGGGAGAAGTGACAACCCACATAACAGTAACTGAGGGAGTCAGACAGGGTTGTATTCTTGCCCCAATCCTTTTGTCACTGTATATAAATGATGTGATTGCTCAGTTGGGAATCCCAGGCAGTGATGCCCCTAAAATTGGATCATTGAAAGCTCCACCTCTGCTCTTTGCAGATGATACGCTTTTGTTATCCAAAAGTAGGCCTCCAGATTCTAGTTAACTGCTTTATTGACTTCTGCAGGCAGTAAGGGTTGGAAATTAATGCAGCTAAAACAAAATATATATTACTTAACCCATACCATTCTTATAAGGCCAATCTTCAGGCTAAGGGTGAAAGTTTAGAGCGGGTTACTGACTTCTGAATATCTGGTTGTAAGCATGACTTGTAATATGAAATGGTCATCCCAGATTGATAAGAGTACCTTAAAACTTCAACATCAGTCACCTGCAATTATCAGAATATATAAAATAACCCACACTCGTACTATTTCCTCAGCTATGGAAATTTATAGAACTAAGGCATTAGGCTCAGCACTTTAAGGAGCTGAGCTGTTGGGAAAAGAGGAAATCAGTAAATTAGTCAAAGCAGAAAACACATTTCTCACTTCTCTTGTGTGTTTGCCATAGAGTCCCCCCCCCCGCCTGCCCATGTATATCGATTTGGCCCTCGTTCAGTCGATCATATAGTTAAATTGAGACCTCTTCTATTCTGGCGGAGACTGCAGCACACAGGGGAACTTGGTACATCTAGAACCACACTGGAGGTAGTCATTCAGCATAAAAAACATTTTTCCATCTCATGGTTAGTGCATGTAAAAACTATGCATTATAGCATGGGTTAGCAGATTTATGGGAGAGACCATCAGATGCTCGATAGATCAAAAAAACATTCTTAAAGAAAGATTTTATTAATTTTGCTGGGATACTCAATTACGGAAATGGAAGGATGCGTTCATTACTGAAAGGTTTCTGAACCATAAGAGTGCACCATTTTTTGAGCCTTGTTTTTAGATTGTATCACCTGTCAGGGATCAAAGCAGTTATATATTAAGTTTAGGTATAAAAACCTGCCAACTAAAACGTTTTGTAAAAAAAGTGGGCCAAAGGCCATATTGACAATGATTTTTGTCCAGCTTGCAAAAAAAGTCAGAAACTGAGGCACACATATTGTTCTTTTGCCCTGTATATATTGGCCTGCGAAAGAAATTGATTCTACCTATATGTCGTTCTCTGGATGTTTACTTCACGAACCTTAAGATCTAGAACAGATGAGATCATTGTCGTTCTCTGGGTGTTTACTTCACAAATCTTAAGATCTAACACAGATGAGATCATTGACGTTCTCTGGGTGTTTACTTCACGAACCTTAAGATCTAACACAGATGAGATCATTGTCGTTCTCTGGGTGTTTACTTCACAAATCTTAAGATCTAACACAGATGAGATCATTGACGTTCTCTGGGTGTTTACTTCACGAACCTTAAGATCTATAACAGATGAGATCATTGTCGTTCTCTGGGTGTTTACTTCACAAATCTTAAGATCTAACACAGATGAGATCATTGACGTTCTCTGGGTGTTTACTTCACGAATCTTAAGATCTAGAACAGATGGGATCATTGTCGTTCTCTGGGTGTTTACTTCACAAATCTTAAGATCTAGAACAGATGAGATCATTGTCTATGTACTTGCTCATTTTTAGGTAGTTTGTTTTATCGCTGTGCTCATATGATGTACCGTATTTTAATGTTTTAACAAAATAATTTATTTGTGAAGAAATTTGTACATGCATTGTTGTGTTTTTAAGAATTTTTTACCTCGAAATAAACGTATTTCCTACTACCATATATAAAATACACTCACTTATAAAGACTTTCAGCTAACCCTTTTTATCCATTGATCTGTTGTAGTGTTGTTCACATTATTGTTCTGCTCACTACAGCATACTGCCTACGGCAGTGAGGCAGCCCACTTTAGTCATTGGCTGACTTCACTGTAAGTGATGGCATTCTGCTTTTTTGTGAGAACCAAATCCACTCACAGAGTAGTTCCTCGCAGTACCAGGAATTACTAAGGTAAAGTGTGATTTTGAGACCAAAAAAACATTTTTGCTTTTCACCCATTTTTTTGTTTTATTTTAGCAAGGATCTGGCAGCTCACCTGAAATGAACGTTTTACAAACATCATGACAAAACAAAACAAACATTGACAAAGCTGTAAGGTTGGCTACGAATACCGGGCCTATTGCCTTTGCCAATGCTTGTTTACTCTCTTTGTGTTAGTCTGTCACTCTCTGTTTCCTGTTGTTCCTCACTGAGCCATTTCTGTGTTTTGAACTTGTAGATGAGCTGAAAACTATATCATAAGCCTTGGAAGGGACTATGATAGTGCCCCCGGATGGGAGACCAATGACATGGGGGTTATTCTGAGGGGTTATTAAACATAAATACATACAGAAATATTTATGCAATTTTTGGATGGGTGCTACCCAGAAAAATGCATAAAGAAACTGTAAATACATGATTAGAGAAATTATGATTGGTTGAATATGTGCAATGTTTCTGGAGATCAAATTGTGTTTTTATATCATTCAATTTTTTATACTATAAAGAATGTGTAAACCAAAACATTTTCACATCAGTCTTATGAGTTGATTATATTTGCACGTGTGTGTCGAAGCTATTGTGTTTCCTAGGACATTTTGAAAACATGCACTTTTTAAAAAAAAAAAATAACTCCAAGTGAAATAATAATATGGTTACATAGTTTATGAAATCAGGAAATAAAAAACCTCAGATTATAATGAAGAACGTTAATTATGACAACCAATCGCTGAGCAATGCAGCAACAGCATAGGGAAATTGAATGATACACGAAAAAAAAATCAATTTGGAGGGTCGGGTACCATTCATGAAATACTTGTATTTTATTTTTCTCTCTGTCGGATGAAGGGAACTATTTGAATGGATGGTTTGTTGAAACCCTTACTTATGAAGCAAGAAACAAAAGCAAAAGACAGACATGCGAAAAGAAAGATGTTGCTTTCATTGTCAGATTAAGATACAGTATACGTAGAGTTTCTGACCTCATAAAATGCCCACCTGAGCTCAAATTGTGTTAAGGACGCATATTTTAAGTTGCCTGACACATGTTTGTCGCTCATGTAAGTTGAGAAGGTGAAGGATATAACTGTCCTCTTGATTTGCCAGATGACTCCATCTAAGGGACATCTTGTTCCAGGCCTGTGATTTCAATTGTAAAATCAGTGCATTCTGGGAGTTGCAGTCATGTTAATTTAACCCAGTTGCAACTAAGGATTAGAATTGGGAAAGCCTAGAAATGGACAAAAACTGTGTCCTGTTGACATCAGGTGTACAAATATAACTCTACCATAAGTATTCGTATCATCAAAAACAAAAAAAGACGTTTTGTTAGGTGAAGTGTGTGTGTGTGTGTGCGTGCCTGCGTGTGTGTGTGTGTGGGAGAGTGCAGGTTGCGATGATACACATACTGGAAATAGGGTCCATTGCTGAAATAGTCTACATTAGTATTTGTAAGCTTCACCGTCACAGAGAGAGAGTCAGCACATTTTATAGGTATACACAGCAACCTATAGCCTATGAGACACTTTTGTTTCCACCACCATCCCATAGAACATCCACCCAGCAATAAAAATGTGCTCATAAAGCACTGGGTGAATGAAATTGTGTGGTAATTAAAGAGTATGATCAAGATACCAGGAAATGGTTCAGGGATGGGTTTCCACTGTCCTGGTACAATTGGCACCAATACTAGTGCATTAAGTTGACACTATGTGCAATGATGTATGTCTTGGGTGTTTTTTGTATTTTGGGAAGCGGCCTTGCAGTACATGGTGTGGCAGCAAAACAGTGAATGTCTGTGCTGGTTACTGTTGGCAAGTGCGGGAAAAAAGTAAACAACTCAAGTGTAGGCGGCAGCAAGCAAAAAGGGTAGATCAGATGATTCATCACTTGCATTAATTTATAGGAAATTAATGAAAGGAAATTGTTTAAAATGCAGATTTTACATAAAAATGTTGTGTAAAAGAGTGCATCAAAAACAAATGTTATTAAAAATGTTTGCCAGACTGCATAAATCTGCTAAATGATACTGTGAATCACATGAGGATGAACAGAGGTGATATTATTTTGCAGGCAGCAACCACGTTAGCACAGGCACCAAACTTGCATCTGATGTATCACAAATAAATCGACTGAAAACAAACAAGCTAATAGGTTCGTCTATCAATTGATTTTGCTTTTAGAAATTGTTAACTTTCTATGAGATAAAGTTGGAAGTATGTTATTTGAATTTTTTTGTTATGGCATGTAATTTTTTTTATATGATGTGGTGTACATTGCACCATTAGTAGAAGAAATATTTAGAATAGAAAGCAAAAGTGTATAAAATGTAAAGGAAATGTCTTATGAAGTGTTAGGAAAAAAAGGGTAGTTAAACATAATCGTATTATTATATTGCACACATGTATACATATATTTGACATGGAGTTTGAATGGAGCATCTATTTAGTATGTATGAAGTATTAGCCAAAGGGTGTTAGTTGTTATAGGATGGTAATCGAAATACAGCAATAGCAGTGATATACAGACTAAAAGGAAATATGGATGCCATACTTTAAGAAAGGCTATGTGTTCACACATCTTTACTTAGTGAACTAAAAACTCCCAACAGTATGCTAACAAGGCAGCAATGCAAAAGCAAGAAATGCACATGGGTAAATAAAGAATAACGCTTTGCCTAAATGATAGGCTTAGACATCCAGAGTCCACTCCCTAAACAAAATGTCCATACATCAGTAATTAATATGTTGTTGTGTCAGCGATGTAAATACATAAAATAACACGCCATAGTTTCCAGTAGAGAGCTGCATGTCATATTGCATTTGCAGTATAACTGCTTGATGCCCCATCACCAAAACCTAATGAATAAACAAATGAGACAATATAACCATCCATGAAGTCAGGGCTTGATGGACATCCCATCCAAGCAAAGGCAGCCTATGAAAAATACATGAAAGCCATGAGACGGTCTGACCCAAACTCTGCTGGCTGCACTTCCCATTGTATTTTTTTTTAAAGAATTGATGACATCAGGTCTAGCAGGCTGCAAAAACTCTCTGGTGCCAGGCCAAAGGAGGTTGTCTCGCATTATGCTGAAGCAGACGGTACACAAACATGAGAACTTGGAATGTACTAAGGATATTGATCCATTTCTTAAAGCCGGTAAAAATGAGCCCTGCTTTTTACTGGTTGATCAGCATCCGGGAGCACTCAATGGCTTTGAGGGTGTTTCTGAATTTTAAATCGGGTGAAATCCAACATTGGTTCTGAGGGCCGGATAAATGACAGATTTTCAGGATATCGAAATTAGATGTATTTGCATACAGTTTAACTAAAAACAATTACATAGCAAGTGTTTAGAATGAAAATTAGGCATGGGTCCAACTTTTGATGACTGATGCTAGACAGCCTTAATTTAAAGCAACAGATGCATTTCTGATAACACTATGGCACACTCTGAAATAGAAGTGTTTTAGCAACATTCTTGTGTTTATTTGGGGTAAGAAACTTCAATGGACACAGGATTTTAGGACATATTGTATACACGAGGTTAGACTGTGACCAGGCCTGTTTTCCTCTGGTCGGTCTTTGCAAACGCTCTACAAAAATACAGTGCACTAGTTCTCCACTATGCAATCTACTTCCAGGCTGTGATGCTGCAGACATGATGTAAAATGCAACCTACAAACACACAGACACGCACATATATGTACGTACATACGCTCACATATTTTCATTATATTTAACATGTACCCATGATACTTAAAAAATAATATATATATATATATATACACACACATAGAATAACATGGAATAATATAGAAAAGAAAATAATTTTTGTATATATACATATATATATATAGATATTGATAGATAGATACACAGACAGATCTCTCTCTCTCTCTCTCATACTGTTATATATATATGTGTCTGAGCCAAGAACTCTCATACACAAGTCAAAATAAAATAATTTATTGAACATGATCAATGTTCGCTGGACCTCACCTGCAAGAACTTTTCTGATTGCCTTTTCCCCGCTAAAGGTGTTTTCCCACGGTGAAACGAATGTGTGTGTTTGTATCCGGGTGTGACACCACCTTAGGGCATTTTATCAGGATACGGACACTGAAGACAGATTCTGGACCCACCGAGTGAAAACTTAGCCCACCGGCTGATCCCAGGACTTACAGATCATGTCCAAAAATGTATAAATAGATAGCTGCATAGTACCGCATGAGAAGTGCTGCGTTTGCACAGCTCCTTGTAATGTGCTGGAAAAATCAATGCACTTCTGCCTGCCCGCTGCACAATCACATGATTTTCACGACCACACCGCACATTTGCAAGACAGCGGATCCTGCGTTCCCATTTATAGACTGCCAGGAAAGACAGGCAGATTTCAACCAAGCACGCTGTACTGTGCCAGTCAGCTCCAAAACTCTCCCTGAGCCATGCAGCTATTTTACACCAATATGCTATTTCTTAAAAATTATATATGACATATAGTAAGTCCATGCGTGCTCACAGACCCGTCCGAGTACATTAATTTGCAACATGAGACCGCGCTGTAGTCCAAGGGACAGTGATAAATATACATTTGGCACTTACCCATGGCCGGTCCTTCGCAGTCTGACATCATCTGAAAGTAGTTCTGCTCTGCAGTGCTTGATAAACCACAGGAAAAAGGCAGCCGGGCGTGTTCCGCAAGGTCCGGCAGCAGGGGCTAAATATTTACAGCTGTCCTTCCTGTGTATATCTGCCCTGCCCCGGGAGTTTATGGGAACGGGCCGAGGCCTGGCTCCTCCCACGGGGATGACAGGGGAAGAGTGTGCTTCTCTGCCAAAAGGGCGAGCTGCTATTGGTGGGTAAATTTGTTAGCCTCCCTCCCCTGGGAGTCTTACAGTGCACACATCCCGGGGGAACTTTAGACTTTATGGGACAGGATGCAATATTTATTAAGGGGATGTCGCTTTTAAGACCCAGCTGACAGTAATTATTGATAGACTGGCTTGATGAAGAGTGAACTGTACAGCCAGAAATCCTACTATACTCTTAATCATCTAGTGAGAGGGTTGAAAGAGAAAGTAGTATGTGCTGGGAAACTCCAAGCAACATCTAGAAGAACAGCCCTTCTCCCCCAGTTAGCAGTACATACCTCTTAGTTGCCATGTTTTTAGCACTTGCCACTGTGTCACTAGCCATATACTCTACTTACATTGGGCCTGTCACATACATGACACGAATCTGGCCACCTGTATATTCAATCTAGCCCTCACTCGCTATTTGGAATCAGAAACAAGGCCAGTGGACAACCCAGTACAGTATATAATAAGAAATACCATCAAAACCTACAGAGCTATTCAAAGCTACCAGCATACTGAAAACCTTACAACTGAGCGTCTTTCTCTCACACTTACTCATCCACCACACTGCTACGCACCGCGTCCCATACTACGGTAACCGCATCTCTGTGGACATCACGCACGACATGGAAACACAGTCCATATAGGATCAAATCAAAGACCATCTCCTCCCAACCACACACCCTACATGGTGTAGCATGCTACTCATGCATGTAAGTGCTTCAGCTGCCCACATAGAGGTAGTAAGCACTATATAAATGTAGCAATACAGTGCAATCAGCATTATATGTCATAGACAATATAATCCCTGGTGGCAGTGAATATTGGCGGCTGAAACCTTTCAAAATATCAATCAGGTGCTGCGAGATTCATGAGGTAATTTGTACTTTAATTTAAAATAGAAACATTTGTTTCTCACTCGATTTGTATGGTAATTTTCCAAACATTACTTGGGGAATATGAAACCACTTCTTATCCTTGTAGATACATTCAATAGATGCCCAATGCATTTCAGACAACTAATCCTTCTTCAGGGACAATATGTCTAATCTGAAAACAAACAATACTCAAATAAAATTTCTCATGTATGACAGCTGTGATCCAGTGATCAGGGATCAATAATTTTACTTAAACATAGGCCCATTTACTTTACTCAACTAATCCCTTCACGCTGGGTTCAGTGTGATGCAAGGTTTATACCTAACTCACTAAATACACATTAGAACCTGCATTTCTCCTTTCAATATAAATGTGGCGATAGACCTAGAAAAGTTGAATAGTTGATGACAATAATATGTACTTATCTATACTGCTAAATAATAACAGACTCAGTGTGTAATTTTTTTTATAAAGTATTTTTATTGGTATTTTGCAATATTTCAATGAGCATTTAATAACATACATTACTTCATGTATATAACTAAGTGACAGGTGGTGGTTACATCACGGCTCAAAGGTGCAGGGCTATATATACAATAGTGGAGTCCAGACCTGGCTCCAGCTGCTTCTTGTACCAACTAAATATACAGTAGCACCCCTCAAATAAAGGCATCGTTACATCGTCACCAACCTCTGGCAGTGACTACAGTTCCTAGTACTTGTTCCACTAACACTTGAGCACAATAGCTGGACCATGGGGATGTCCATCAATGATCCAAGATACAAGCATAACAGTCATACATATCAAGATGCTGCTTCTATTAGCTAAATAAGAGAAAAAATACAACAACAACATCCTTATAACAAAAGGAGTTACCAAAATGAAAGGAAGATAAAGAAGTAAATAAACCGTGTGCAGAGGGGGACAATAGATCACATCCAGTATAGTTCATATAGGGGGGGATCACAGCATAAGTGAACCACTCATCAAAGTGAAAGAGCATGGGGGATGAGGCTCCCAACTAATGTCGGAGCTACCATGCCTGTACCGCCGATCTAAGCCCAATAATTTTCCATAAGGCTACCAGTCGGGTCTGCGTTCAGGGGTCTCCCGGGGTCCACTAACATCTGCCCCCTGCACACTTCCAGGGCGAGACCCCCGGCCAGGGTCTGAGCCAGTCGCCTCGGACGTAGCGTCCTCAGGCGCTTCCCAAACTGCCATCACTTCCCTCCATTGACCAGCTATTGGGTGCTTCCTCAGGCCCTTAGACTTTTCCCAACAAAGCGCTCTACCTTCTGCCCCATCCCACATAGTGACATCTCTGTTCCAGGCCTCAAACTGCAGCCCCCTCGGGGACTTCCACTCTATCGCTTTCCTACGTTTAGCCAGGCCCAATGCAAGGTCTATGAGTCTGTTCCCAACCTTGCGTTTGGGGGGTCTGGGAAAATGACATAGCAAGCACGTCAGTATTGTGGGAGGCAGCTCCCTACCCAGCACCTCCTTGAGCTTACCCAGCACAGCCTCCCAGAAAGGACGCAAGCCGTGACAGTCCCAGGTCATATGGCCAAAGTCTGCATCCGGTGCACACATCTACGGCACGGGCGAACTTCTCCCCCATACGTCACATTAAGGCGGTGCGGTGTCATGTACACCATGTGGGTATAGTTGAACTGTATATATTTCAGACGTGTGTTGCGGGAAACCTTCTTAGGGTAATGCAGGAGCCTACGCCACTCCGCGTCAGTAAGCTCTTTGCCCCCGAGTTTATCCCACTTAGCCCGCAATCCGCTTAAAGGCCCCACATATACTGATTGCAATGCAACGTAAAACCATTTAACAAGGTGTCCCGCCGTCCCCAGCGTGAACAGAGCATGTAGCACTGGGTGTGTCTCCGGCTCGTCCTCCCTTTATTCCATAACTGCGCGAATGTACGGGCCAGAGCCTCATACTGCAGGAACTGACCGAGTGAAGACCGCAGCCCTCCACCATCTCCTCGAACGGAAGCAGAGATTTATCCAAGAAACAGTCCCCGACGGTATCCAAGCCTGCCTCAGTCCACCGGGCCAATTGTTCACTCGTGAATAAGGTTTGGGGATTCACATGCGGCAGTCCTACGAGAGGTAGCGTAGGGGTGTATTTGGCAACATGCCGCCCGTTGCCCTGGCACCTCCTCCAGGCTTGGAAGGCCGTGCACTGCAGCAGAGAGCAGTACGGGGTTGGCGTTGCCGGAATTAATAATTTTGCCAGCACGAGGTTGGGGCGGGATTCCGGGATTGATAGACATGTGCCTTCCTCGTTCACTCCCTCCACCCATTGTGCCAGCCACTGCAAATGCGCAGCCAGCATGTATAGCTTGAAGTTCGGCACACCCAACCCCGCCTCAGACGTGGGGCGCTGTAGCGTTTTGAGAGACAACCTAGCGCGCCCATCTCCCCACACCAGATCTCGCAGTAGGGCATTCAAGGGGCGGAACCAACTACTGGGCATGAGGACCGGGAGGTTGACAAAGAAATATAATAAGCGTGGTAACATGATCATTTTTGAGAGGGAAACCCTGGCCATGATGGGCAGTTGCAGGGTCCGCCAAAAGTGCACACAGGAACGCAGTGAATGCAGAGCTCTACCTAAATTTCCTTCCTTCAGGTCCTCTAAGGAGTGAAAAATGTGTATGCCCAAGTATTTGAAAGTATGCTTGGCCCATGATATATCAGTAATCAATGCCTCAGGCCGTTGCGTGGGGCCAGCTATAGGGAACAAGTAAGTCTTTGTTTTATTGACTCGGAGACCCGAGAGGCACGCAAACTTATCTAGGAT
Organism: Calotriton arnoldi; assembly: GCA_963921515.1. NCBI lineage: Eukaryota > Metazoa > Chordata > Amphibia > Caudata > Salamandridae > Calotriton > Calotriton arnoldi. Next base: position 1,321,922 of record CAWUFW010004597.1, on the reverse strand, counting down.
TCGCATGGCCGCTGGGTTGCCCGCCACTGCCCTTGACAGGTAAATCAGCAAGTCGTCAGCATAAAGGGAGATATGGTGTAACCGCCCGTCAACAGTCAACCCGATCCCATCCCCACCCCGCCGGAAACTCTCGGCCAGGGGTTCGATTGCCAGAGCAAACAGGAGGGGCGAAAGGGGGCATCCCTGTCTAGTTCCGCGGGATATCCTATACTGCCTGGAGATTGTCTTACCGTTTTTAACACTCGCCGTAGGGGCAGCATACAAGAGCCGAACCCACTGCACCCATTCCTCTCCCAGTCCCAAAACCAGCATCACCTCAAGCAAATACTCCCACCTCACCGTGTCGAAGGCTTTTTCGAGATCAACGGAAAGCACTGCTGCCTGGCGTTTGGTTGGGGCCTCGGCATGATATAATACAGAGCAAAGCCTGCAAAGGTTGTATGAGGTGTTGCAGGCAGGAATAAAACCATTCTGGTCAGGGTGTACTAATGACTTCATGTGGGGGAGTAATCTCCCGGCAACACTTTGCTTAGAATTTTAAAGTCCATGTTGAGCATGGAGAGAGGCCTATGATCCTTGACACCCGCACCAGCCTGTTTGGTTTTCGGGTGAGGGATCACCAGGGCCGACTGATTGGAGCCAGGCAGCTCCCCAGACTCATACGCGGCCGCGTACAGCCTGACCAAATGCAGCGCTAATAAATCTGTAAAGCGTTGGTAAAACTCTGCCAGGAGGTCGTATGGCCCCGGCGTTTTGCCAGGCGCTAACGCGCTAATAGCAGCTCTTACTTCCTGCATGTTTATCGGTTCCCCCCAGTTCTACCCGGGCCTCCTCCTCCAACACACGGAGAGGAAGAGGCTCCAAGAACTCTCGAATGTGCAGCCGGGAGGCCGCGGCTGGGGCTAAATACAACTGCTCGTAGTATGTTAAAAAGGAATCGTTGATCGCATCCGGGTCATACACCACTTCCCCAGTGTCTAAGCTAATTTGAGTGATTGGGGTGCCCCCCAGCTCAGGTCTGATCAGCCTTGCTAAGAGTCGGCCCGCCCTCCCCTCCTCCCTCTGCACTTTATCCAAATAGGCCTCATGGTTGTAGCATCGCAGCCGCCCCAACGCATCGTTATACTTTGCCCGCACCGACAGTAGAGTCGCCCGGGCCGTTTCGTCCATGCCCTGAACGTTGTCTAGTCTGCGGATACTCCCCTCCAAGTCTAAGATTTCCTGTTGGAGTTCTCTATGTGCTCCTGTCGCCTGTCCCATGCAATGGCAACGCACAACGACCTTAAACGCCTCCCACTCTACTTGAGGTGAGGATGCAGTGTTTACGTTGATGGGAAAGTACATGTCTAGGAGTGCATGTAAAGAAGCGCGGAAAGGGGCATCCTCCAGCATTGCAGGATTCAGTTTCCAGGTGGGTATCGGGGGCGGCGTCCCGGGGGCCGGTGTGTCATTAGCAGGGGGCTGTGATCCGACAGTGTGCGCCCCAAGTATTCAGTGTGGTTAACAGAGCTATTGAATGCAGGGGAACAGAGGAACATGTCGAGCCGCGTATGTACCTGGTGGACCGGTGAATAGAAGGAGAATTCCCTATCTCGAGTGTGATGTAACCTCCAAGTATCTTCAAGGCCCCAGTGTGAGATCCAGTTCCAGAATCCCAGGGCTGTGCGACGTGGCTGTGACCCCAGCAAAGGAGGGTGGGAGCGGTCACTAACAACGTCCGCAACACAATTAAAATCCCCCCCAAGTATCAAGCTACCACTTAGCTTATCGGCTAGGACAGCCGAAAAGGATTCCAGAAAGCCTATCTGGTCCTGGTTGGGTGCATATATGTTGCCAAGGGTAACATCCTGCCCCGCCAACCTCCCCGTGACCAGCGCGTACCGGCCTTCTGCGTCTAACCATGAGCGCTCGGGGGCAAAAGGGACCCCCGGCTTAACCCATATTAGGACCCGTCTGGCAAACGCTGAGGAGGTGGTCGCAAAGACCTGGCCCCGCCATCGTCGCTTCAGTTTCCCCACTTCCTCCCTGTTCAAGTGGGTTTCCTGAAGCAGCGCAATGTGTATGTCTCTACGCCTCAGGTAAGAATAGATATTATGGCGTTTTGCCATAGACCCCATTCCCCTATTGTTCCATGTAAGGAACCTTATAAGGCTACGAGTGTCCACCATTCGTGTTGAGTATCGGCAAGCGGCATGCCACGGGGAGCCCATCCCCATCTCCTCCCTCAATCCTGTGCCATCTCCCCCCTCTGCAAACTTCCAAACACAAAAAACAAACAAAAGGACCCATGTGGTGGTCAACACCCCGACCCCAGGGCAGTCCGGCAACGGCCGGCCGCCCAAACATCATGTGAAACAGTTAGTACTAAATGAGGCCCCAACCTACAGCGGCACTCAACGGGGGTAAGCCGCTAAAACATATACCAGGACGCTCCCACCAGGCAGAGCGCACCAGCCCTCAAAGTGGTGAGGCAGCAGGGGAAATAGGACAGGCAACTGTATTACAGCATTCTCCCATGTGTCACATACACCATACCTTACCAGCGACATAAAATAATGTCGTCCGCAGTGTTAGGGGTCACTACCGGCAGCTTAACACTATCACTGCGGGAAGTGTCAGAGTCATTGTCCTCAGTCTCTCTCTCGAGGAGCCTGCCCCGGCTCCCGAGGTAGGACTCCGGCTCTGCATGAGCACCGCTACCGCCTGCAGTGCCTCAGCCCTCTCCTTCTCCATCTCCGATGAGGAAGGTTTCTTCGAGGTCCCCCTGCGACGTTGTTGTCTCGGGCGTTTCCCAAGTTCCGTGCCCTTCCGTGTGGTAGACCCAGGGCCCTTGCCCCGCGGTGCCTCCCCTCTGTAAACCTCCAACCAGTCCCAGGCGTCTTTAGGACTGTCGGAGTAGTGAGTGTGCCCTTCAAGCATTATTCTCAGCCGGGCCGGAAACATCAGGGAGTATTGGAGGCCTTCCTCCCTCAGCGCCTTCTTGACCTCCAAATATGAGGCCCGCTTCCTCTGCACCTCCAGTGTGTAATCCGGGAACAGAGAGACTTTACTGTTGTCTAAAAGGAAGGGGCCCTCTGTTCTCGCCTTCTGCAGGAGGAGATCCCTGACCCGGAAATGGAGAAGACGGGCCACCACGGGCCGCAGAGGCCCCCCAGGAGCCAGTGGTTTGGCCAGTACTCTGTGAGCCCTTTCCAGCGTATAAAAAGTGGACAGGCCCTCGGGTGCCACCACAGTTCTGAGCCAGTTCTCCAAGAAAGCCACCATGTCACCGCCCTCCGACCCTTCCGGCAATCCCAGGACCCTGATGTTGTTCCTCCTATTGCGCCCTTTGGCGTCCTCGGCCCTTCGCTCCAGCAGGCACACTCTGTCTGTAAGGGCCCCCATCTGGTGCTCCAAAGCCTTCTGAGCTGGCGCCAGTTCCGCAACATTAGACTCAATTTCTTTAACCCTCTCAGACAGCTTCTTATGTTCTTCCCGCAGTAGGCCCAGCCCCACCGCAACCATACTAATATCCTGGTGAAGGGTGGCCTTTGTGTCGGCTACGGCCTCTAAGATTTTACTGAGTTGTTGCTGCACCGGATCCTCAGGGGTAAGCTGCTGCTGTTCCTGTGCACTGTTCCCCGGGTCCTGAGGGGCCCCTGTCAGTCGGCCCCTGAATTTGCCCATCGTGTCAGCGGCCAGCCGGGCAGATCAGCGCCCACCGCAGGCGATTGTGTAAGGAGGATAAGGCACTCTACAGCCTGGGTCCGGCAATGGGCAGGGATCCTCTGTCCCGGGCAGGGCCGCGCCACCGCTTCTTGAGGCAGGCCCGCCTGACACTCACCCCGTTGGGCCGATAGGCTGAACTGTGTATGGCGGGCCCTGTTCACTGCTCCTCCCCAGGGCTAGCTGCTCCACTCAGGTCCCACTGGATTTTCCTTTGTCTGCTGAGGTCGTGAGCCAAGGAGCCCACTAATCCACGGGCCCGGGCGGCACAACCTTCAAGCCCCCAGTAAAGGCCCAGCGCCTGCCTCTCTCCAGCGTCGCACCCAGTGGTGTCCCTGTCGGTGCTCCGCCCCGGTCGCCTGATGAAGGCCCGGCCCCTGGTGGGGACGAGTTCGTTTGTGGCCAAAGACTAAGCACCAGATCCTGCAGGCCCACCGGCAGGCACTTAGACACCATTCAAACAGGCCGCTTCCAGCTTCCCAGCGCGTCCGTGTTCACGTGCTGCAGCACCCACAGTCTGGGCCAGGGGGGCCACCACGACCCCCCGCTCCACCTCCAAGCCGGACCCCGGGAACTCCGCCAGCCAACTCACCCCTATGTTTTCATGCGGGGTCCCAGGTGCCGATGCGCCGTCTCCAGCCGGGGCCCCAGGCTCCGAGGGCACCCAGTTACAATCCGGGGCTCAGGGGGCAGTCATTGGCGGAGGGGGCCCCCCAACATCAGGGCCCAGCCAGGCCACGCACCAGCCAGCTCACTCACCAACCAGAAGACCTGCGAGGGGGGGATCCGCCTGCGATGTTCCAGTGGCGGACGGTCGTGCCTCAAGGACTCAGCTGCCTCCACTCAGCAGATATAGAGCAGCACGTTGGCCAAGACTGCACCCCAGGCCTCCCAGGTCGGTCCGATGCCGCCCGCCTCTGCGGTCCCGCCGGGGGTCTCAATGTCGCTGCTCCTGCCGGCCCTGCTCCACGCACCTGGTCTCCCTCAGCTACGCTCGGCGGTAGCTGTAATCTAGGGCGGGGGGGGCGCTCAAGTAACGGATGACGCTGTGGGGCTCGTCTCTCAGGGGTCTCCGACCAGTCCCAGTGCCATTGAGCCCATGCAGAGCATCCAGGCGCCGGCGCGTCATCTCCAGCCGGGGCCCCACGCTCCCGGGGTCGCGCAGCTGTTGTCTCCGTCCCGGGAGGCGATTATATGGGACTGGATGCGTCCCCGCACCAAGGCTCGGCAAGCTGCGCCCAGGCTGCCACTCACCTCCGGCCGGCAGGCGCTGCACCAAGGACCCGCCTATGGCGCACCACTAACGTTCGGGTCTCACCCCCAGGCCTCTGCGTCTGTTGCGATTTCAGGGACCTCCGCAGCTGCTCCCGCTGCCGTCGCCCAGCATGCACTCCCGATCCCGGGGGTGGCAGCAATCGCCCGTCCAAGTCCTGGTTCCACGCCCACAGGGATCACTCGGGCACCTCGTCGTCGTTCACGGCCGCCATTAGCCCGGCCTCCGCCACAGGCCACGCGTAGCCGGGTGCTCTTGCCGGACTGCTGCAGTCGCCAGATCTCTGGAGTCTCCCTGGCGTACCCCACGGCACACGGGCCGCTGAGGGGCTGTTGAGAGCCTCACGATTCGCCCCTGGCTGCCGGTTTCAAGAGGATTGAGTGCGGGCTGGCGCGGAGCTCCCGGCTCACGCATCCGCCATGATCCTCGGCTTGGCCACGCCCCCTCAGTGTGTAATTTATGTTTATCGTAAATAATGTGAAATAAATGCTCATCAAGTACCGTTATACAATGCAAAAACATAGATTATCACAGAGAACATGTATTAGCAATGTATAGAAACAAACTCATATCAAATAAACAATGCATTGAAGGAGCGGATAGGCGAAGAGAGAAAAGTTTCAGAGACAAAATACATTTGCAAATGTATATGCAAATTCAGGATTTTATCTTTACTAACCCAAGTAAGAATCAGGGAAATCTACCCTCTGGCCAAAGGGCAGTAAGGCCCCTCAAGAAGAGTTGAGTGGCAAAGATTAAGTCAGGAATCGAGAAACAGGTAGGCCTCTATCTGGAAACAGCAAACCGACGACAGCGACGATCTCCCGCTAGCTGACCAACACCTAATTCAACCCCCGCCCTCCGGGCACCTCAATTATACCCTAAAAACCCAAATGTCCAACCCACATTTGTTTCAATATGAAAACAAACTCCGTCTCTCATTGGCTAAGGATGGGGGTGTACTGTCACACCACTCTCAGCATGACCATTTTATTGAATGTCCTTTTGTCTTAAACTTTCAGCATTACGACAGATTCTTCCCAGGAAACAACTTGAACACAATCATAGTACATATTTCCTGCAGCACATTTCATGTAACAAGTCTTTACGCTTCTATTGTTTGCCTCTGCCATCTCGTGAAGGAAGTTGTTCGCTTCCACTGTTTATCAAATTCCTTTTCCGTAGCTTGGCAGTCATACAGTACACTATGAAGGTCATGCATAACTTTTGCGTTCTCTCTTCTCTCTCGAAACCATCTTTTGATCATCTTTATTTTTCTACCTAATATTAACGCCAGACTGGCTTGCAGGAAAATAGGCCCATGCTTTCTTTTCTACAGAAAACAAACACAAACATTTATTATTTTCATGAAGTGTAATTTCATTGCACACCATCCCAGCATTGCACTAACCCATGCACAATCCGTGTTATTCCTTGCAGAATATTATTAACGTGCACAAAGCAGCATTAGTCTTTTATTTTTTCTTTAGCCAAAAGCGTTTGCGGCCTAGTTCCATGCATTAGTTCACGCATGCGCAAAAGCATTTCCCCTTATTTAGCATTCTTTAATAAAATGTTCACAGCACACTGTTAATGAATGTTACTGAGGGTTCAATCCGAGCAGGTTTTACTTTCTCAAAACCCTGCTCCATCAATCCCCCCTTTGATGGCGTTTTTGAGCCATCATCAAAATACCCAACAAATACAAGTTACCACTTATTTAAAATACTGTACTTCTTTCTCGTTTTATCATTCTTCATGATCTCATAATAATTTCCTCTCTTGTCCTCTAATTCAATCTCTTCTCTCTTTCTCTTTCTAGCTCTACGTTTAAGACCTGATGTCTCTTTCTTTCTATATTTGCATTTGCAACATTTATAAATCATGATAATCATTAATATAACTGCAACTACTGAAGTAATAGGTATTAATATTTTCCCTAATAAGCTACTCCCTAAGGTAGAAAACCAATTTCCCACTCTTACTCTTACCAAGTTTCTCCCATGCACCATCAACCTTCAATTAAGTCAAATCTTCATGAAGTTCTGTAATATTCTTAATATACCCCTCAAGATTTTTACTCTTATCAGGGATATAAGTACAACATTGTTGTATTTTCAACATGCTACAGACTCTACCCTCTTTTGCCAATAATATATCAAGGGAAAGTCGATTTTGCAAAACCATTGATCTAATTGCAACCATTTCAGTATCAATCATCAAAAAACCACCATCAGTATCTGTTGATAAACGATCAACCACTGTGGACAATTTTCTAATTTTATGTGAATTCAAAATGACTCCAACTGAAGGTATCAGTGCTCCAAAAATATCCCCCATTATTTCAGAATAACTCGCTCCTCTCTTATTACGTGTTAATCCGTGTTTCATTTCATTAACTCTGCTATTCTTATCTATATGATACACTTTAGGAAATACTATGCCTAAATAACAACATCCATACCAACCTGCAGGTAACCTATAATAAGTATTCTTACCACACACATAATAAATTCCCGGGAAAACAGGATCAGTCCCTCCTTTCAGTCCCCAGTTTCCTCTAATCAAGAAAGTATGCTCACATTCACTAGAACCAATGAAGTAACTATTAAGTTCAGTCTTTTCTCTAAACACACAAAACTTTCCTTTATTTTGAAAATCTAGTCATGGCAGCGTATGTCTCACCTTTTTTATAATCACCCTCTCTGAAAGCCCATGGAGGTACATGAGACTTTTGCTCAGCAGCTTTCTTTTTGAAATCTCGTCTTCTATCTTCTACCATATTCATAAATTCTATTTCTTCATGTCGTAATTTACAAGTTAAGTTATTTCTATGTGCATCTATTGTATCTATTGGTTTGTTACTAATGAAAACATCTCCCATGTATGCTGCATAAACAGGACCATAAACAATTTTTAAATCTCTCCTAACAGGAATTTCGTAAAATATTAAATCAAAATGAGAGTAATAATACTCTAATCCTTCCCTCTCATAAAACAAACTTGTTAAAACACTACAAGTCACACCATAAGTTAAAGGTAGGTGATGGTATGTCACCCCCTCTGAGACAGACGATGGTAATTTCATACACACATAACAATCTCTCGCATTCATTGTGTTAACATATTCATACAACAATTTAGTAAAAACATTTAACGAAAAATCATTAATTGATTTATCATGATGATAAATACTATCATCTTCTATCTTTTCTATATTAATGTTTGAATTTTCCTTAGTATTAGAATCCATTCTCTCACTTTCCACATCATCAGTATTATTTTTGTGATTATTCACCATTAGGACAGGCACAATAACAATCAGTGTTAACCACACCAATATTAATAATAAAACACTACATAAGCAAGCATTAATACATCTACGTTTAAAACTATCATTTTGATATCCAGTCTCTGTTACCTTTGCCATCTTAGACACTATATAAAAAAATAAAAATCTAAGAAAAACCCTAACATTTTCAAAACTTGAAAAACCCAAAAACCATCTAGAGTAGCGTATCCTTACACTTTATGCCTCTCTTCTTTACCCCCTCTTTTTTTTTTTTTTATATCTTCTTCTTCAAATCTTTTGGAACTTCATCAATTATCTTTTTTGAAAAAACTGTTGCACCTTAATTTCCACAGTTCCTTTTAAGGTGGTTTTAGTTTGCTTTGATCACTTTGATCAGTACCAGCTTCTTCTTCGTTTTCATTTGTATTTACAATTTCTTCCAACACCACATATGTCCATTCTGGAGCTGTGTATTTCTTATTTGGAATTCTTATTCTTTTTATTTTCTGTACTAAATTTTCTTCTGAGTCACCTTGTTCAGTTTGACTTGATATTTCATTTATTTGATCTGGCTTTTTCTTTTCTAGAGTGTATTTCAGTCTTTTCACTCCTTTTGGCCACACATCACCTTTTCTTGCTTTCTTAACTTGAACTGCTTCTTCACCTTCGTTGTCAAGTTCGCAAGTTCTTTTATTCAGTTCTTTTCTTTGTTGTACTTGCTCTTGATTTTCATTAATCACTTTCTCTTTTTCTTTCTCAACAGCAGTCTCCTGAGACCCAGTAGCTGGTGCCCACTTTATTCGACTTGTGCTTGGTTCTTCTTCTTGTACAGCATTTTCTGAATCTGTAGTATTTGATTCTATAGCTTCATGTTCTTCTTCAACTTCTGGTTCTTTTCTTTGCTTTACCAGTTGCTGTTCTTCTTCTCGTCTTTCAAGTGGACTTGGGACTCTTCTTGTATGACTCGCATGAATCCAATTTGGCAAGCCACCACACTTTACTGCTGTCGTTGTTACCAATATTATTTGGTAAGGTCCATTCCATCTGGGTTCAAAACACGACTTCCTCACGTGTTTCTTCACCAGAACCCACTCTCCTGGACTCAAATCATGTGCTTGATCCGGTTGTGTTGTGGTTGCAATTTCTCCAACCTGATGAGACACAGAACGCACCAGATCAGCCAATCCTTTGCAATAATCAAGCACTAGATCATCAGTAATATTCATCAGTTTGTTTGCTGGTACAATTGCTTGTCTCATTGCTCTTCCCATTAAGATTTCATGAGGACTTAATCCAGTCTTTTTTTATCAGGAATGCTTCTAAGACTCATCAATACCAGGGGTAAAGTGTCTGGCCATTTCAGTGTTGTAGACTCACACACTTTTGATAGTGTGGACTTAGTAGTGCCATTAATTTGTTCGACCACTCCTGATGCTTTAGGTCGATAGGCACAATGCAGTTTTTGCTCAATTTGTAATGCTGCACAAATCATTCAAATTATTTCATTATTAAAATGAGTTCCTCTATCTGTTTCTAAAGAGACTGGAAATCCAAATCTGGGGATGATCTCCCTTAAAAGCATTTTAGCAACGGTCAAGCTATCATTCCTTCTTGTTGGATATGCTTCTACCCAACGAGAAAACAAACAAACAACCACCAACACATATTTCAGTCCATTACAAGGGGGAAGTTCAATGAAGTCTAACTGTAGTCTGGTAAATGGTCCTGCTGCTTTTCCAATTCGACCCCAACTAACAACTGTCTTTCTACCTGGATTTTGCTGCTGGCAGACTATACACCTCTGGCATAGACTCTCTGCAATGACCCTAAACTTTGGATTGTAACATGACTGCTTGAAGAGTCTGATCATAGCATCTCTTCCCACATGTGCAATTCCATGGTACATCCTTGCCATCTGAGAAAGTAAACTATCCGGCATTACTGGTCTTCCATCAACATACACCCACACTTCATCGTCTGCTCTCTTTTACATCCTGATTTTATCCAAATTTCTTTCTCTTCCTCATTTGCTTCTTCCTGTAACTGTCTAATTTCTTCCCATGTTTCCAAAGAAGAAAACATCAAGTGACAATTTGTATGTTTTTTCTCCATCCCTCTGTTGATTGAAATTGAATTTTGTGCACAGAAACGAGCCACTTGGTCTGCGTATCTGTTTCCATTTGTCACATAGTCATTTCCTGACTTATGTGCTGAACATTTAACTACAGCAATCTTTTTGGGCATTTGTAATGCATTCAATAAATCCTTCACATTTTTACAGTTCCGGATTGGGGATCCTGAAGAAGTCAAAAATCCTTGTTGCATCCACAACTGACCAAAATCATGCACCACCCCAAAACCATATTGACTATCAGTGAATATAGTTACTCTCAGATTTTTGCCAATTATACATGCTCTAGACAGAGCAATTAGCTCAGAAATTTGAGCAGAATTTATCCCCTTTAGACAGGATGCTTCAAGAACCATAGACACTGTACATACTGCATAAGCAGCACTCAATACACCTTTTTCATCTCTCAGGCAAGATCCATCCACAAACATTACACTATCTGACTCTTCTAGTGGTGTATCTTTTATGTCAGGTCTTGGTTTCGTGCACAATTCTGTCACATACAAACAATCATGGTCTGCTTCATCCTTTACTTCTTCACAACTTGAACTCGGCAATAAAGTTGCTGGATTCAATGTTGTGCATCTCGTTACTGTCACATTTTCAGCACCCAAAATCACTCTTTCATATCTAGTCAGCCGACTATACGTCATATGCTGAGTCCGAGTCCTTGTTAATAGGATCTCAACAGAATGTGGCACATATACTTTCACTGGATGTCCAATAACAATTGCTTCACTCTGCTCTAGACTCACACAAGTAGCAGCCACTGCTTTTAAACAGCCTGGTAATGCTGCAGCCACTGAATCCAAAGTAGCAGAAAAATATGCCACTGGACGACGTGCCATTCCATGTTTTTGTGTTAAGACTGAAAGTGCACAACCATCTCTTTCACAACAGAACAATGCAAAATGTTTTGTGTAATCTGGCATTCCCAATGCAGGTGCTCGGCAAAGACTATCTCGCAATTCAATAAAAGCTTTCATACACTCTTCATCCAACTCAATCGGATCAACCACATCTTTATGTGTCAACCTCTGTAAAGGTTTTGCAATCAGTGAAAACCCACTGACCCACTGTCTACAGTATCCAACCATTCCCAAAAACATTCAAACTTCTTTTTGAGTCTTAGGAGGACCCATTTGCAAACTCAAAGTAATTCGGTCTTGCGTTACTTTTCTAACTCCTTTCTCAATTTTATGTCCCAAATATTGGACCTCTTTTTGACAAATCTGTAATTTTTCTGGTGACACTTTATGATTCAGTAAGGCAATTGTATCTGTCACACAGGCCTCTCGTGTTTTTGATGCCACTAGCAGGTCATCAATGTACTGCACTAACACTGAATTTTCCGGCATGATCAATGACTCCAAACATTTCTTCAAAATCTGATTAAATATCGAAGGACTCTCTGTATACCCTTGAGGAACTCGGCACCATGCCAAAACACGGTCTCCGAACCTGAAAGCAAAAAGATATTGGCTATCCGGATGTAAAGGTATCGAGAAAAATGCTTGACACAAATCAATCACTGTGTACCATTCTGCATCACAAGGAATTTGATAAAGAATCACTGCTGGATTTGACACTATTAGACAGCAACGTACCACGATCTTAATAATTTTTCTCAAATCTTGTACTATTCTGTATTTTCCACTTGGTTTCTTAATCCCCATAATAGGTGAATTACAAGGACTACCTAATATTTCTTTTAGAATACCTTACTCAATGATTTGATCAATTACAGGAATCACTCCTGCTGTGATCTCAGGACTCATCTTGTACTGAGGTGTGTTTGGATATACTGCACCTGGTTTAACTGTAACCTGAATAGGATCCACACCCTTCATTAAACCAATGTCCTTTCCTGTAAAATCCCATACATCAGATCTTACTGCATTTCTCAACTCTGTAGGTAAATCCTCTTCTGTAAGCAATGAATACAAGTCATTCACTTCTGTCCCTTGCTTCGCTAACATCATTTTAAAAACAACATCCTCATCTGGTGTTTGAAAAGCAATACCATCTGGCGTACAATAGATGGTGCAATTCATCTTGCATAACAAATCTCTACCTAAAAGGTTCACCGGACTTGTATCACATACCACAAACCGATGCATGTCTCTGAATCTTCCAATATGAAATTCTATTGGTTTTGTTATCGGAGTCTTAATATATTTATTTGAGACTCCTACAACTTGGATAGTTTCTCCCGAGAGGGGTAGGTTTGGAATTTCTGCTGCTCTTACTGTACAACGGGTAGCACCAGTGTCCACAAGCAATGTAACATCATTACCTTCCACTTTTCCATCAACAAAAGGACCTGATTGATCTACCTCTAGAGATGCGCCAAGCACGCACTCTTCCTCCCCCCTCAGGCACCGTCATTGAGATGAGTCTGAATCACTCTCTGAACATTGCAACAAATATTGTGAAACCACTTGTACATTTTGATTCTTACCAACTTGTTCACCTGCATGAAATCCAGCATTCGCACTGTATCTCTGCACCTGAGCATTCACATTATTTGGCATAGGAGTGTGTGGCACCTGTACTTGTTGTAACTGTGGTGTAACTACCTGCTGCTGTTGTTGCTGTTGTTGATTCACAACCACCTCATTCTGCATCTGCAAATTGAAATTTTGATTCATTCCATTATTTCTTAATAAGGATTTACACTCATTCCTCCAATGTCAAAACTTTCCGCACGCATGACAAGGAAATTTCTTTTTCAATTCTTCTCTATTCATCTTACCTCTATCTCTACCTCCATTTTGTACCTGATCATTCTGGGAATTTTGATTTTGTCCTTTCATTTGAAAACCTGTTTGAGAACCATTATTTCCATCTTTCTGTTCTGCCACTTTCACCTGTGCCCACATCATTTTCTCTTTCAGCTTTTTATGCCTTGATTCAATATCATCACTACAATATTTAGCATATCTCAAAATCTCATCAACTGTTTTACTCTGCCAACAAATCAGATGTTGTTGAATCATATTACTAATTTCGGGTTTTAATCCAAAAACAAATCTATATACAAAATGTCCCATATCTTTGTCACCTATACTCTCAAAACCACTATACTGTTTAAATACCTGTAACAACCTTTCATAATAAGCATGTACCGATTCTTTGGGTTCCTGTGCTGCCCTGTCAATTTTAACCCAATCTGTTTCTTTTGGAGAAATTTTACCTTTCAGGAAAGTTATTACTTGATTATATTTTTTCATCACTTCTTCTGAAGGTGCTCCTGTTTTCACATTTCTAGGATATTCTTCTTTTGGCCAATCAACAGTAATTTTACACTCAGTCCATAAATCAGCTGGAAGTACAATTTCAAACAAGCCATCTAAATCTTTCAACAAAACTTTTGAAACTTTTACAAACCTCTCTACCTGTTTGTACCACTCAACAGGTTTCTCTCTCAACCTGGGAAAATCATTTGTAAAGGATAATATATCCTGTCTTGACCAGGGAACGTGAACATATCCACCACCTGGAACTTCTCTCATCGGGCATACCATTTCAGCCTGTTCTGTTTCCCTTAATGGAAATAAAGACGCATTTTTACTTGCAAGCATATCTTCCTTCTTTTTCGCCCATCTGCCTTTCCACCGTTCTAAATCACCCTATTTCTTCAAAGTATTCATTAATTCTTTTATTTGCAATCGTTTGCCAGATGTGTTCAAACTCTCCAAGTCTTTATCAGTAAAATCCAGTCTATACGTTTTTTGCAAAACTTTAGATTTCTCTATGTCTACTCCATATTCTCGTGCAGCTTCTGCCAACCTCTCATGTAGATTCTTTGCTTTCCATGTAATATTTTTACACAAAAATAACAACTCTTCATCACGGTACTTACTCAATCTTTCTGGACTTATTGTACCAATAATCATTTCTTCCAGATGCACTCTCAGTCTACCTACATCTATACTCGATTGAGACTTATTATTTTCCATTCCTCTTATCCAGTCATCTAACTCCTCTGGCGAAGGACCCACTGAACTCCCTGACACTGGAGTTGTTCCTCTGACATTCTGCACTATTTTTCTAGGATCTATCTGCACACTTCTCTTTGGTGTTTCAATTACGTTTTCACTTACTGGAAGATCAATCAATGAAGTACTCATCTCAACTTGTCCCGAACCACTAACATTCCTGACATTATTCACAGGAATTGTCAATGCATGTACTCTCGATATATTTTGACTCTCACTATACATTGGAACTATAGGACCAATTGTTACTGGTACCGATAATGCTTCTGCATTCAAACTCATCTGACTAATTCTCTGAGTTAACTCCTCTCTTGTTTTATTCAAAATGGCAATCTCATTCTCCTGCAACATTCGAGTACCTAATGAAACTTGTGAAGCTACCGGAACTTGTGTAACCTGTGAAACTTGCGGAGTTTGTGAAGCTTGTGGAACCTGAGGAACTTGTATTTCAATTAGTGGTGCATTTGGAATTGTTTCCCCTGAACTTTCCTGATATGGTGGAGGTCTCTTTAATAGTATTTCATCCATTAATTCATCATCAATCTCATCCGGGTCTATATCTAGTTCTGAAGTCTCTGGATTATTCTTTTTCTCTTTACATTTGCCTCCAACCTGATCTTCAGCAACTATTACTGGATATAATCCATCTGCAATTACATTTCTCCTCCATCTTTTCTTTTGATCATCCCATCTAGCCTCAGAATACCTTGATATTATATTCCTGTATTTTATTCCATTCCTGTCTCTCTCCCGTTTATATGCCTCATGTTCCCATTCCTCAAGTGCTTCATACTGCATAGGTCTAGGATTTGGTTTCAATGAATTCATTCGTTCCCTCAAGTTCTCCAAAATCCTTACGTTGAATGTACCATGCTCTGGAAAAGCTAAAACTCCATCATCTTTCGTATATCTCATCCAATTCTCTAACCATGTACACGTATGATACCCACGTTCCAACATCATAAAAGAAGGAGGCGATCTCGGAGGAGGTACAGGAAGTCACTCTCTAGTAACTATCGACTTGTCCTTTTTGAAGAAATCTTTTATTCTTTTTACCATCTTCATTTTAAACACTCTTTTTCTTGCTAAATAAACCAAAAACAAACAAGGGAAACCTTCCGTAAATCCTCTCACTCTATTCGCTAAATCTCAACCAATAACAGCGCGGCTCACACCAACCAACCAATCACGGCTCACTACACACCCACTATCTCGACCAATGCCAGCGCAGCTCACAGTAACCAACCAATCACGGCTCACTACGCGCCCGCTGCCTGACCAATGCCAGTGCGGCTTTTTGTGACGTCAGTTTTACTCCTGCTACTGACCCTCCCTTTACAAAATAATACCGCAGTGTATTTCTAGGATTTCTTAACTAAATTCTTGTTAGAAGCAAACAAAACAATGCTACTTTGTCTGCTCCACTAGAAAAAAAGAGATAGTTCGATCATTCGAAGAGTTTTTTCTTTTACTTCTAGTAAAATAACGACCAGTGCTACTCTACTCTCAATTAAGTTAAAGTAGGTCTTGGTACTCCTCTGGGGATACTAGCCAAAGTTTCGGAAGAGGACTTTCCTTTCAGAAAGAGGTCTTGGTACTCCTTTGGGGATGTAAGGCCAGAGTTTAGGAAGCGGACCTTTTACTACTTCATGCAATCTTCTTTTACTCGAATAAATCCCTAAATAACATCAACAGCCTTTCGCTGTTCAATATTACGACAACAGATAAAGTACTTCTGCAGTGTGATACCTTTCCACACTATTCCTCTGCCACTTAGGCTAAAATAACATCATCCCGGGATCTAAGGTAACTCCGTACCCGTACTTCCAGACAACATAAGCAAAGACACTAACTTTTCATATTAATAATCAATAAATCAATAATCAATAATTATTGCCAAACTAATCAATAATTAACCATCCTCTGCTACCAAAACTGATCCAGCGATCAGGGATCAATAATTTTACTTAAACATAGGCCCATTTACTTTACCCAACTAATCCCTTCACGCTGGGTTCAGTGTGATGCAAGGTTTATACCTAACTCACAAAATACACATTAGAACCTGCATTTCTCCTTTCAATATAAATGTAGCGATAGACCTTGAGAAGTTGAATAGTTGATGACAATAATATGTACTTATCTATACTCCTAAATAATAACAGACTCAGTGTGTAATTTATAATGTTTATCGTAAATAATGTGAAATAAATGCTCATCAAGTACCGTTATACAAAGCAAAAACATAGATTATCACAGAGAACATGAATTAGCAATGTATAGAAACAAACTCATATCAAATAAACAATGCATTGAAGGAGTGGATAGGCGAAGAGAGAAAAGTTTCAGAGACAAAATACATTTGCAAATGTATATGCAAATTCAGGATTTTATCTATACTAACCCAAGTAAGAATCAGGGAAATCTACCCTCTGGCCAAAGGGCAGTAAGGCCCCTCAAGAAGTGGCAAAGATTAAGTCAGGAATCAGGAAACAGGTAGGCCTCTAACTGGAAATAGCAAACCGATGACAGCGACAATCTCCCGCTAGCTGACCAACACCTACTTCAACCCCCGCCCACCGGGCACCTCAATTATACCCTAAAAACCCAAATGTCCAACCCACATTTGTTTCAATATGAGAATAAACTCTGTCTCTCATTGGCTAAGGATGGGGGTGTACTGTCACACCACTCTCAGCATGACCATTTTATTGAATGTCCTTTTGTCTTAAACTTTCAGCATTACGACAGATTCTTCCCAGGAAACAACTTTGAACACAATCATAGTACATATTTCCTGCAGCACGTTTCATGTAACAAGTCTTTATGCTTCTATTATTTGCCTCTGCCATCTCGTGAAGGAAGTTGTTCGCTTCCACTGTTTATCAAATTCCTTTTCCGTAGCTTGGCAGTCATACAGTACACTATGAAGGTCATGCATAACTTTTGCGTTCTCTCTTGAAACCATCTTTTGGTCATCTTTATTTTTCTACCAAATATTAACCCCAGACTGGCATGCAGGAAAATAGGCCCATGCTTTCTTTTCTACAGAAAACAAACACAAACATTTATTATTTTCATGAAGTGTAATTTCATTGCACACCATCCCAGCATTGCACTAACCCAAGCACAACCCGTGTTATTCCTAGCAGAATATTATTAACGTGCACAAAGCAGCATTAGTCTTTTATTTTTTCTTAAGCCAAAAGCGTTTGCGGCCTAGTTCCATGCATTGTTCACGCATGCGCAAAAGCATTTCCCCTTATTTAGCATTCTTTAATAAAATTTTCACAGCGCACTGTTAATGAATGTTACTAAGGGTTCAATCCGAGCAGGTTTTACTTTCTCAAAACCCTGCTCCATCAGCTGCTAGATACCCAAATCCAATATTGTGCATCCAAAATATATCTGCCACAGAATATCCCATGCAGTGTCTGAATATACATCACATAATCCCATCCTTAGCCCTGTGGAATTCATACAACCCGTAGAGAGAAGAAGCAAGATAAAGACTAACAGTTCATGGAAGATAAGAAACGCAAGAAAGAAGGTAAGAAAAAGAAAGACGCAGCTCAGAAGGTGTGTGACTTGGAGTGCCTTTGATTATTCAACATCTGAAGTAGGGCCTTATATCCAGGAAGTGACAATTGTGAAGATATGTCTCCATTGTATGGAAGTTTTATAAACTATACTTTGGCATTGTGCAGCGAACAGACCCTGTACCAAGGTTGGCATACTCCAGACTATGTTTAACAGGGCTGTCCTAGGGTGGCACACAGCAGGCTAGGCTCTTAATGTTTAAGTGATGTATATACTTGAACTTGCATGCTTTAAGCTGTCTGCCCCAGATATGGAGCACTGTGAATAATGTTTTCTTTTTACAGCTTACATCCTCAGATTGCTTTCTACAGCTTGCATTCTTAGATTGCTTGCTATATCAGAACGCCGCCTTTCATTATACTCCTAAAACCCAGCATGAAAAAACTGAACTTGACTTAATTCCACCTGATTCCTTTAGGCTTGATTTCTCTTCTTTCTTTCTTCGGAGTGACCCTCTTCTTACCTTCCATCCTCCACATGCTTTCTATTTCTGAGTAGAGCCTCATCTCAGTCTTATGCCTGTCTGCCTTATTCTCTCTTATTGTATTTCTGAAAAAGGCAAACATCTAATTTCATAGAACCTCTTCTGCTTTAAAACCCTATCCCTGCAATCTAACATTAATTAAAATCTCCCCCGGGGCGTGGCTAACCGCCGAACATGGCGGCTGCAACTTGACGGAGCGCCGATGCGGGACCCGCTAATCCTATCAATACCACTGGAACTGGGGGCCATCTATCCTTAATCTTTCCCCCTACTCATACATAGTCATAACAGCAACACGCTGGGAGAGGGATGACCATGGCGAGGCACGAGTTGCGGCGCGGCCCCGACCGAGGAATCGGCGCCACACTGCGCGCACACCCTGAAGCTGATATGAGCAGCAGGGCCTGACGCCGCCCCTGACTCCAGCGTAAATCCGCTCTGGAGCCCGTGGAGCTGAGCCTCTGAGGAGACCCCCGAGGGTCCTGCGGTCCCCTTGGCGACACTGTGCGGTGGGAGCTGTCGACGGCTGCGAAGGTGGCTGGGCCTACAGAGGATCGGCGCCCCCGCCCTGCCTGCTCGGAGACACAGACTGAACGGAGCCGGCGCTGACCAGAGGCCGCGACCGGAGAAACTCTGAAGAGCTGCCAGAACCCTGACGGGATTATCCCGGAGCATAGCGGCCCCCCCGGCATTGAACTGTGCGAAACGCTGACGATGGCCTGGGGCCTGTGGAATAGCTGACGCGGCCTGGGCGAGGCTGGGGGAACTACGCACAGCAACGCACCTTGGAAGAATCGGTGAGTCACAGGCCCCACTTGCGACTCTGCGAAACGAGGCTTCAGCCCCTAGGGCCCTCCCTGATTCTGGGCCTGCAATTATCTGGCGCTGTCGCGGAGTCACTAGGCCAGCGTAGACTGCCTTGAATACTGCCCTGCCTGAATCGGACCAGAAAGCGGGGGGGCCCCTGCTGCGATGCGGACATGCGGAAATAGCCCCAACAACTGCAGAATTGCTGACACTGGCACCTGAGGCGGACACCTGCAGCCTGTGACCCCCTACTGCGCTTCACTCAGCGAGCCGCGTTGCACTGTGGTGATTCTACTGCTTGACTAGGCGCTGCGCCGAGGGCGATTTGCAGCCTGCAGGAATACTTAATGAGGCCTGGATGAAGCTGGGGGCAGCCACACACAGAAACACGCCAGCGGCAGGCCTGGCGGGTTGCTGGTCCCCTCTCTCCTGTGCTGCGGAGCAGGATGCCGACACCTGGGCTGTTTCAAACCCTGGGCCTGCACTCCCCTAACATTTCTGGAGGCCAGTTGGATTTGCGGACTGATCGTTGCGCTGACCCGATAGGTGCATGGGAGTGGGGGGACCTCTGGAGCGCCAGGCCCAAGCTAGAAGGACTTAAATAGCCACAAGATTATACACTGCAGCACCGAAACCCGGCTTCTGGGACCCGTGACTCCTCCTGCTGTACCGTGCCTGCTGAACTGCTCTGCTGTATGACTGGCTAGCTGACTTGAGTCCCCCAGCACACATTCATATTGCGGATACCCACATTGAGCTACATCACATGGTTAAGGCACAGAAGATGCGAGAAACAGGCTGAGATCAACACAGGGATTGTTCCTTTACGCTATTGGCGGTTCCCCGGGCCTTTCTCTTTCCTCTCTCCCCCTTCGAATTTGGCAACATAAAGAGCAGCTCAGTGGTACCACCTCGCTGGCATTACTAGAGTCGCTGAATACTCACTGACCACGACACCATGGGGCGCACGAAAGGTAAAACATCGGAAATGCCGCCCGTCGACTTGCCGACCCAAGAGGAATCGGACACAGCTCCCAAGGCACCCTCGTTAAGCTGCATCCCACCGACTAATATGGAGCCCACCCCAGACAAATTAGATTGAATCCTATAAGAAATACGTGATTCACTCCTAAAGACTGACCATGAAAAGTTATCAGACACAGTTAAAAACAACAAACAGACTCTGACGGAGTTACTGCCACAACATAAAGAACACACAGAACACATATCCCAAATACAACAACAATTGACAAGTCTCCTAGACAGGGTGGAGGACGCAACAACGTCCGTGTAATAGGCCTGCCGGAACGTTCAGAAGGCCCTAACGCGACCCAATTCATGGAGCAGTGGCTGCGGGACCAGATAGCCCCGGAGGAACTATCGAATTTCTTCTGTGTGGAGAGAGCACACCGGATCCCAATGGGTAGACCAACGGCGGGAGCGCCATTGAGACCAATGATAGCCCATAGTTTAAACTACAAGGACCGCGATATCCTGCTACAAAAGGCCAGGGAGAAAGCATCCATGCCATACAAGAACCATCGGATCTCCTTATATCCAGATTACACAGTTCTGGTTCAAAGACAACGAGCCTCCTACCAGCCTTTGAAAAAGAAACTCCTAGCCTTAAATCTTAAATATGCTTTATTGTTTCCTGCCCGCGTGAAAATTCTCTATGATCAAAAGTCCCACTTCTTCGACAGCCCGGAGGCAGCAAATGACTGGCTGGAAACCACCCTCTCCTCTCAAGCGCTGGAGAGTGTCGATCATAGGACACGTCAGGACCCAAAACGAGCATCAGGACAGAGAGCACGTCGGAACCGATCAACCTGCAGACTCACTGCAAAAAAAACCTTTCCTTGGAGCAGGCCCTACAAGGTCAGGAGTCGGCACTGGCAGCAGCTGCTGCCATGCGAGATGCCAATCCCCCGTCATCATCGGAACATTCGGATGATAACCATATGCACTCTGACTCTGAAAGTAATGACCCACTGTTCCCCACGATTACTCCACAAATAGTGCAGGACCTATTTGGCTAAGGACATGCAGAACCCGAGAGAGACACCCTGAGAACATTGTTACGTGGCCACGATGAAGGAAAGTAAGGCATTGCTAATGTAAATACATATTGTTTCTCTCTCCCCAGTTCCCCCTAATCTTTATTCATATCAAGGGACCTGTCATGTGTGTAGCTCCGTGTTGGGTTAATGCAACGTACAGGAACCACCCCCCCTGCAGTAAATGCATACAGTAACTGAATGGAACCTCAGACTGTTTTACATAATGTTTGGACCAGCATAGTTCATGCGCTAGTCCTAGTATTGGAAGTTGTAGTTAAGATGGCTTTGTTGGGTTCCTGGTTCACCCCACATTGTAATATACATACCGCCCGTTGCACGAACTAGGGCCACATCCCAACTACACAAACTTATATATGGCTACATGGGGTAAATATAAGGCGATAACCTGGAATGTTGGAGGGATGGGCTCAGTGCATAAACGCCATAGGATCCATGCACAACTAAATAGATGGAAAGCACAGATTGCCCTAATCCAAGAAACTCATTTTACTGACTCCGAAGCAGTTAAGCTACGCAAGAAATGGAGGGGCCAAATATTCACCACATCATATTCCGCATTTGCGAGAGGGACACTTATATGGATTAGACACGGGGTTCCGTTCGTGATTATTGAGCAGCGCACAAACACTCAAGGGAGATACGTGCTTATAACCGGTACACTAGATGGCATACATATAGTTATCAGCAGAATATATGCCCCTAATTATGAGCAAGACAAATTTCTTACTAATTTGAACACAGTGTTGGCGGAGTGGGTAGAGATTCCAAGGGTACTTGGTGGAGACTACAATTCCATTCTAGATGTCCATCTGGACCGTTCCCACCCCCCCATTCGGGGAGCTGCTTCAATTAAGCACGCAGAGTTTCTGCAGGCCTGGGCAGAAGGCTGGGCGATATATGATGTATGGCGTCTCCAAAACCCTACTAACCGAGAATACTCCTTCTACTCTCCACCGCACCAACTACATACTAGATTAGACAGAATATTCTGCTCCCTGCCCATCACACCCCAAATCTCCCAGACTACATATCTTGGGAAATCTCTCTCTGATCATAATCCACTTGAGATCACCTTAGATTGGGGGAAAATACCCACCCCTGTCCCTACTTGGAGGCTATGGCCGCAGATGCTGGAAGACGCGGTCTTCCGTGACAAATTAGGCTCGACCATCACAAATTATTTAAACGAAAATGCTAACTCTGCCTCTTCTCGCCTCATAGAATGGGATGCATTTAAGTCAGTGATCCGAGGCACAGCTATAGGGGCGACGGTGGGGGCGCGCCAGGAGGTACATAAGAACCTAACGACACTAGAGGCCTCTCTAAATGCACTTGAACAAGAAGCAAATAAATATCCCTCCAAACAAGAGAAATTACAAGAGGGGCGAATACGACACGCCAAACTTCTTGAGCAACTCCGATTGATTGACTATCGGGCATACACCCAATACAAACATGCAGAAGCGGATAAATCAGGTACCCTACTGGCGTGATTACTGCGAGAAACACCCCCCCCGTCCCTATACATGAAGTGGCACTACAGGATGGCACCTTAGTACGCACTCAGGCAGAAATCAATCTCGCCTTCAGTAATTATTATGAGACGCTATACAGTGCCCCCACAGCTGCAATACCAGAGCATATAGAGACATTCCTAGATGGTCTGACCTACCCCAAATTAACAGAGGCCGCCCAAGAGGAATTGGACACCCCCATTACAAGGGTTGAAATTAACGAGGCTATCCGCGAGCTCCCACATAATAAGACCCCGGGACTGGATGGTCTGCCAGCAGAATTCTATTCTACCTTTGCAGATAAATTAACTCCACACCTCGAATGCTTGTACAGATCTGCACACAAGGCCCATTCCCTCCCACTAACTACTATGCAAGCATTAGTCACCTCCCTCCCCAAGCCGAACAGAGATCAACGGGACATGTCGGGGTACCGCCCGCTCTCCCTATTGTCAACTGAATACAAAATACTTAGCAAGATCCTGGCCCGCCGTCTTCTTCCTTATCTCCCAAAACTAATTCACATTGATCAGTGCGGTTTTGTCCCAGGCCATAACACATCCCTTACATTAGGCGTCTGCACTATGTCATGGAGGCTGCCTCCGAGATTCCCCACAGGACTGGATGTATCTCCCTAGATCTACAACAGGCGTTCGACACGTTAAATTTGGAATACATGGTAGCAACCATGGAAAGATTTGGCATTCCACTCGGCTATATGAAGTGGGTCAAGCTACTATATACTGCTCCTACGACCCGGGTCCGTACTGGTTCCCACATATCCCACCCTTATCCAGTGGCAAGGGGAATGCGACAAGGCTGCCCCCTGTCGCTGCTGCTATTTGTGTTAGGTCTAGAACCCCTTATCATTAAACTCCGGAGGGAAGCAGAAAACAAGGGGATCCGACTGGGAGAGACAGTGCATATAGTGTCGGCATATGCTGATGACCTCATACTATATATAAACGACCTAGCAGACGATCTAGAGCCTATTCCAAATATATTCCGACAATTTGAACGTATCTCGGGGCTGGCAATTAATGAAAAGAAATCACATGCATTCTTTATGCAGCATAGAGAAGACCTGGAACCCATGAAATTTGGACAACTCATTCTGTCAATCGCCCCACAAACTTTCAAATACCTGGGCATACAGATCTATAGGACCCCTCAGGACCTTATAGAAGGAAACCTGATGAAAGCGATTAGATCTTTACGGTCCCAGGTCTCTTTTTGGACATCATTACCTCTCTCGGTGATGGGCAGAATAGCCATCTCTAAGATGGTGGTGCTCCCACGATTATTATGTTTCTTTACTAATCTGCCGCTCCTGATCCCCGCCATAGTCTTCCGAACACTAGATTCCCTCCTTTCGGATCTCATTTGGGGAAAGGGACGCATGAGGGTGAGCCTGGCAAAAATGCTATTGAGGCCAGATGAAGGGGGAATAGGGGCCCCTGACTTTCGTGCCTACTGCATGGCTAGTCAGCTGCAATGGATGTCATATTGGCTTGCTGGAAGTAACTTACACGAAATCGGCTGTACACCACAAACATTGAATCGGGGCACGCTCCATACACTACTGCTGCCTGAGACTGGAATACGCCCCCGCCATACCCCCTCTACTTAGAACAGCTCTGCTATATTGGAGGAGGGCATTGCAATACACCAAGTAGATTCCCCCATATGCACCTAATACCCCTTTACTTGGAATCCCCACTGCAACAGGACTAATTACTAGACGCAGTATCTCCCAATGGGCACAGGAAGGAGTAACAACTGTAGGAGCGCTGTTTACAGGCGGTATACTAGCAGATCATGAAAACTTCACCCACACTCAGGGAGTGCCCCAAACATTGTTCATACTACATGCTACCATCACCCACTACATTAAAAAACGCTGGTTCCTGGATGGGGACGAGCCCCCTACCCATGAATTAATATACGCTGTACACCTGATGGGAGAAGGACGCCACCTAATCAGATGGCTATAAAGGGGCACCAGGGCACACGCGGGGGCCTCCCTTGCGCCCCTACGCGACAAATGGACGAGGGATCTCGGTAGCGATCTAACTGATAAGGAATAGACCGCCCAGCTGGAGTTCCCCCAAAAAGTGTCCCGTAACGCTAAATTCAAATTCATACAGCACATGATCCTACATAGGGCATACCTTACCCCACATCGACTTAATTGTATATATCCTGACGCACAAGTCTGCTGTCCTAGGTGTCAGACACCAGATGCAGATATACTACACATGTTGTGGTTGTGCCCGCGTTTGAAGGGATTTTGGTTCTTAATAGGACATTTGGTAAAGGAAACTTCGGGCACTTCTGATTGGGTCACATCGGAGAGCTGTCTATTAGGGCTACACCGCCGCCCGAAAAAACAGAAAGTACAGTATCGATTTGCAGATATGGCTATTCTCATAGCAAAACATGCCATCACAATGAGATGGAAATCAGCTTCCCCCCCTACACTACTCACCTGGCACAAAGAGATGATCGGTTGGGGTGAGGCAGAGAGTGCTGTTATTAGAAGAGAGGAACTCCGAGGGTTGCGTAAAATACCCATTTCTATGGATTGGGATCAGATGCTAGAAACGCTAAAGGCCATTGATCCTTTTGAGCCCCCCCCCAGTCCCCAGAATATGCCATCCCCTCCCCCCTGCCGAGCAATAAGAAACTGAACACGTACAGAACTACACTATGCATTACGCCATCCAATAGAAAAAAAAATGTTTGTAAACACAATAGCCTATGTGCGACAATCCAAAACAGGGAATGCATAACCTTGACCCGAGCTACAAGTCACGCAGGTGAGCCAGGAAGGAGGGTGGGGGGTGGGCAAACGTGGGAAGTTGGGGTTTGTTAATTCCTATTCGTTCAGATACCCCTATAGTGGAAGCATCAAGGGATGTACAACCACATAACTATGTCTATTGATGGAGTTATAATGTGGAGGGAGGACAACAGATGTCAACTGGCGAATAAAGCCAAGTATTCATAAGACAATGACCACATTGTTAATATGCAAACCCTGAACTGCTGTAATGTCTACCACTGATCAAAATAATGCAATATTCTGTTATGCTGTACCAAAGCAAACTTAATAAAAAGTATGTTTAAAAAAAAAAAATTAACATCTCCCTCAGCCTATCTATCTCACCAACCAGTCACTTGAAACCAAATAGCTCCATTAATGATTACACCTAACTGGTATTAATATAATCTATCACAAAGTAACTGGAGTAAATGCATGCAATGTTTTTTCTTGAGAGCACAACTAATCACAGTTACCAGCATTTAACCACTGGATTAACCACTAACCTTGGGTTCCGGAGTAGCGTGCTACTCCCTGTAAAGCACTTCAATGCCTCGAATGGGTTTGTGAATAGTTGTGTGGGAGTGGGTGTATGAAAGGTTCTATAGGGGTGTGAGTGGGTGCGGCAGTAAGCGCTATATAAATGCAATTTCAACTGGAATTTCATGCTGTCCCTGGATCTGCCATAGATTCAGATGCCACACGGAAGAGAGTAAGACTCATTATTAAAAAAACCTCTTGGGAGGTAGGACATCCAGGAAAATCTAAACAGGTGTCTAACTTGCCAGTACCTGCAAAACTATTGAAGCGTACCATTGTGATGGATCTCCAAAATTTTGCTGACCATTTAGTAGTCATGCGAGCAAGGCTGCTGTGCAGTCGAAAACGCATCATGAGCTCTGAGTAACACCAATAAATCACTAGATTAACTGCAAACTTCCTTAGTGAGCGATGTTCATTTGAAAACGTTTGGTGAAACGATTAAGTGGCTGGCGGCTCCTCCAGCTGAGCACTGCACCCTCGCGGGGTTGGAAGTTGAAAAGGAGCTTTCATATAATGGGATTATACATATATATATTTATTATATTCTTTGATTTAATAATAAATGTAGTTTAAAATATACATGAAACTTTTAATCTTAAAAGAAAATAACTGTAATTAATATATTTAAATTCTTTTATTTTTTCATACACATTTCATTTGAGGAGGCACCGTGCTGTAAACATTTTTTTATTATTTCCAGGTTAATAATTATCTACTGGCGGTCGCCAGTAGATAGTTATAGTTACAACCTATTATCCATAGGAAATCCGCGACATTCTATTTGAGATAACTCTCTTGCCGGTTGACGTATCTTCGCGAAATTTTCAAACTTTGTGGCCCGCTCCGGTCCGCTCCTTCCCTGAAAGTCTCGGGGAGATTCGTCAAGCGGGGGCCGAGAAAAAAGGGGGGTCCCAAAACGCTTTTTCCCCATGCATTTTTCCATAGGAAACTTTAGACACGGCTACAGCCCGAACTGCTGAACGGAATCACACCAAATTTGGCAAAGAGGTAGTTCTTGGTTCAGAAAGAACCCTTTTGTTAAATGGTGTAAATCCGTTCAGTAGTTGCTGAGAAAATCAAAAGTAAAAAGATAGTGATATCTATGGCCGAGTAGGGTCCGCGTACCCTCCCGATCACGAGCTGCATGTTAATTGGCTGTCAGCTGGCTGTCAACATTCCGATTCAGGAAATGTTGGCAGCCATTTTATCCCTCGGTAGAACCGAGGGACAGAAACAAGTGCGCAAAGCGCACAAAGGGGGCAGGGTAGAAACACCCTGACCCCCTAGGTTTGCTCAGGGGGTCCCACAAGGACCCCTGGGCAAAAACAAAAACATTTTTTTTTAAATCGGCAGGATGCGCTCAGGGTGCGCGAATCCTGCCGAAAAAAAATCGAAGCGCGGTCTCCGCGCTTCGATTGTATTTTGCCCCCGGGTGACCCAAGTCCCGGGGGCATGGTGGGGGTTAATTTTATGTGTGGGGGCCTCAAAGGGCCCCCAAGCCCCAGGGACCACCACCCCCGGGGCTTTATTGCAAAAATAGTGCGGGAGGGCTCTTCTGCCCTCCCGCAGCCCCGGTGACCGCCACCCCGGGGCTTCTTTTTAAATTTGAATAAGGTGTGGGGGGCTCCAGCCCCCACACGCCCTGAGACCACCACCTCCCGGGGCACTTATAAAATAAATGTGGGGGTCCACCTCCCCGGGGCTGTGCAATTTAAGGGAGGGGGCCGCGCGGCCCCCTCCTGGAGCCTGTGGTGGCCCTGGGGACCACCACCCCCAGGGCCGGCTCCTGCAGTGTCCCGGGGTGCCTACCCCCGGGACACTGCTGTTTGCAATGACAGGACGGGAGCCTCGCGGCTCCCGTCCTGTCATTGCAAACTGCTTGGATATTGGAAGAGAGAGCAGGAAACCTGCTCTCTCTTCCAATATCCAAAGCGATTGCTTTCCACATGGGGAGCAGCATGTTAGCTGCTCCCCATGTGTAAGCAATGCCGGCTCCCGTAGGACACGGGGAGCCGGCGGGACTGTGGGGGTTTGGGGACCCCCACAGTCCCCAGCGAGAGGCCAGCCCGGGGGATGGGGTCCCCGGGGCAAGTAGTGGCCCGGGAGGGGGCCACGCGGCCCCCTCCCCAAAAAATAAAAAAATAAAAAAAACGGAAAGGCCGGCCCCGGGGGATGGGGTCCCCGGGGCCATAAATGGCCTGAGGAGGGGGCCACGCAGCCCCCTCCAAAGAAAAAAAAAAACGAGGCCATGCCCCAGGGGATGGGGTCCCCGGGGCCAATACAGGCCCAGGGAAGGGGGCCACGCGGCCCCCTTCCCGTTTTTTTTAAATATTTAATTAAAAAAAGGGGTATTGTATTTTGCCCCCGGGTGGCCCAAGTCCCGGGGGCATGGTGGGGGGGTTAATTTTATGTGTGGGGGGCCTCAAAGGGCCCCCCAAGCCCCAGGGACCACCACCCCCGGGGCTTTATTGCAAAAATAGTGCGGGAGGGCTCTTCTGCCCTCCCGCAGCCCCGGTGACCGCCACCCCCCGGGGCTTCTTTTTTAAATTTGAATAAGGTGTGGGGGGGGCTCCAGCCCCCCCACACGCCCCGGGGACCACCACCTCCCCGGGGCACTTATAAAATAAATGTGGGGGTCCACCTCCCCGGGGCTGTGCAATTTAAGGGAGGGGGGCCGCGCGGCCCCCCTCCTGGAGCCTGTGGTGGCCCTGGGGACCACCACCCCCAGGGCCGGCTCCTGCAGTGTCCCGGGGTGCCTACCCCGGGACACTGCTGTTTGCAATGACAGGACGGGAGCCTCGCGGCTCCCGTCCTGTCATTACAAACTGCTTGGATATTGGAAGAGAGAGCAGGAAACCTGCTCTCTCTTCCAATATCCAAAGCCGACTGCTTTCCACATGGGGAGCAGCATGTTAGCTGCTCCCCATGTGTAAGCAATGCCGGCTCCCGTAGGACACGGGGAGCCGGCGGGACTGTGGGGGTTTGGGGACCCCACAGTCCCCAACGAGAGGCCAGCCCCGGGGGATGGGGTCCCCGGGGCAAGTAGTGGCCCGGGAGGGGGGCCACGCGGCACCCTCCCCAAAAAATAAAAAAAAATTAAAAAACGGAAAGGCCGGCCCCGGGGATGGGGTCCCGGGGCCATAAATGGCCTGAGGAGGGGGACCACGCAGCCCCCTCCAAAGAAAAAAAAAAAAAAACGAGGCCATGCCCCAGGGGATGGGGTCCCCGGGGCCAATACAGGCCCAGGGAAGAGGGGCCACGCGGCCCCCTTCCCGTTTTTTTTAAATATTTAATTAAAAAAAGGGGTAAGGCCCTGGGGGATGGGGTCCCTAGGGCATAAAAACTGGAAAAAGGAAGGGGGCCACAGTGCCCCCCTTCAGGGACAAAAAATAAAAATTTGAAAAAAAACGATCGGGCCCGCAGGCCCCGCCCTCTTCCTTCACCGCTCTGCAAACGCACCCCCTGGCGCGTTTGCAGATGGGGAAGTAATTCCCGTTCAATACTGGGGGTCCCTGGGGGCCAACTAGCCCACCAGGAACCTCCAGTATGCGCCAGGGGCTGCCTTGCATAGAGGTGTACAGAGGCCACGCCCCTTTTACACCTCTCTGCAACGCAGCTCTGTGGCGCTTAATGGAGGTAGCTGGTGGGCTAGTTGCACCCCAGGGACCCTCAGGATTTAGGGGACTTAATCCCCGACTTAAAACGCGCCACGGGGCGCGTTTGCACAGTGGTGAAGGGAGGGGCGGGGCTTCAGGTGACATGTGTGCAAACAGGCCCCGTGGCACGTTTTAAGATGGGGAATTAAATCCCCTTCAATCCTGAGGGTCTCTGAGGGCCAACTAGCCCAACAGGTACATCCAGAAAGCGCCACAGAGCTGCGTTGCAGAGAGGTGTAAAAGGGGTGTGGCCTCTCTACACGTCTCTGCAACGCAGCCCCTGGCGCATACTGGAGGTTCCTGGTGGGCTAGTTGGCCCGTAGGGACCCACATGATTCAAGGGGACTTAATCCCCAACTTAAAACGCGCCACGGGCGCGTTGCACAGATGTCACCTCAGGCCCCGCCCCTCCCTTCACCATTGTGCAAATATTCTTCTAAAATCATCCGAAATACGAATTCCGATTTACTCACCTGTTATCAGGAGAGACCTCAGTGCTGCATCTTGCAGCCCAGTACTAATCCTGAAAAGTAATTTTAACCGTACTTACCAGTAACTTGAATTTCCTTCCATAGGATATCATTGCCTGCTTTTTGCTGAAAACGTTTCTAAGTGTTGATTTTTGAAACCTACAAATATTCCTCTAAAATCAGCCGAAATACGAATTCTGATTTACTCACCTGTTATCAGGAGAGACCTCAGTGCTGCATCTTTCAGCCCAGTACTAATCCTGAAAAGTAATTTTAACCGTACTTACCAGTAACTTGAATTTCCTTCCATAGGATATCATTGCCTGCTTTTTGCTGAAAAAGTTTCTAAGTGTTGATTTTTGAAACATACAAATATTCCTCTAAAATCAGCCGAAATCCGAATTCTGATTTACTCACCTGTTATCAGGAGAGACCTCAGTGCTGCATCTTTCAGCCCAGTACTGGTCCTGAAAAGTAATTTTAACCGTACTTACCAGTAACTTGAATTTCCTTCCATAGGCTAACATTGACTGGTTTCACTTGGAAATTCTTCTAAGTGTGGAGTTTTGGAACTTTAAATTATTCTTCTAAAATCAGCCGAAATACGAATTCCGATTTACTCACCTGTTATCAGGAGAGAACCCAGTGCTGCATCTTTTAGCCCAGCACTGACCCTGAAAAGTAATTTTAACCGTACTTACCAGTAACTTATCTTTTCTTCCATAGGAATCCATTGTCTGGTTTTCAGCAGAAAAGTTTCAAAGTGTCGATTTTCACAAACTACAAATATTCCTTAAAAATCGCCTGTATGACTTAAACGCATTTTTTCAACTGTTTACAGGAGATGCACCAGTGCTGGATCCAGGATCCAACACTGAGTAAGAAAAAGTAACGATAACAGTTTTTACCTGCTAAGTGAATTTCCTTCCATAGGATAACATTGGTGATTCTATGAGGAAAAGTTTCTAAGTGTCAACTTTTAAAATACAATAATATTCCTTAAAAATCACGACTGTAACCAAAACGCTTTTACTCAACTGTTTACAGGAGATGTCCCAGGACTGAATCTAGGATCCAGTCCTGTGGTTAGAAAAGTAATCCATAAAGTAACTAATTGCATTTAACTAGAAATTCACATTGAGCTGAATGTTGCATTGTGTTTGAAAATGTGTTGCCCATTGCAACAACTGTAACTACTGTACTTAAAAGTCTATTGCCTATGTGCTAAGTATTTAAACTAAAGTAATTCATTCTGAGAAAGTATTTTTGTAATGTAATGTATAATGTAATTACAATGTAATTTAAAAAATAAAATATGTAAAAGAAATTGTTTCTAAAAATGTAGTAAATCAGTATGAAAAAAATTTATATAAAAATTAATACATTTAAAAAATGTCATTTAAAAAACCTTTGAAATTCACTGAAAAAACCGTAGGTTTCAGATATGTTATAGTTACAAATTAGCATTTAAAAAACCTTTGAAATTCACTGAAAAAACCATAGGTTTTAGGGACAGTTATAGTTAGTTGGACATTTCACTCGTACAAAACCCGTGAAATTCCCCCGTTATAGTTAGTTCAGCTAACTATAACTCGCGCCCCGCAATGCACTGCTGATGACGTCACATATTACATCACTCATGACATGGTCAGTGACATCACTGATGACATCACTGATGACATCTCAAATGACATCACTGATGACATCATCCACGTGATAATCTGATGCAGCTCCTCACACCCTAATATAACCTTTGATACACCCAATCTAAATTACAGACTGCCATTCGCAAAACTATAGACACTCCAACACCAATAACTACATACCCACTCACTGATTCTTAGGTCTACACACACACATCCACTCACTCACCCGTACAGTCACTCATACTTATGGTCACTCAGTACAGGACTATCATATGCACTCTTACTCCTATATAGACACTCAAACACCGCCACTCATCCATAGAGGTACTCACACACCTAGTCAGTCATGCAAATAATTAAACACACTGCCATTTACTCACCTATACAGTTATACACACACCAGCTCACTTAATCATACAAATACTAGCACACTGTTACGCTCTTATACAATCACTGATACAAGCACACACTCATCCATACAGCCACCATCACAATCACTCACTCTCGCTTATAGCTATTTATATACTCCAACACACATATATACTGCCTTTCACATATGTAGTTACTCACACATGTACCACTGGGACATACATTCACTCACTAACACACTCTTACACACACTTACCCACCCATACAGTCTATCACAGATGCACTCTTGAAACCATCCACCCAGTGAATCACCCACTCACACATCTATGCACAGTCGCACACACCCCATCCACACAAACACTCTGGCACCCATACAGATACTCATAGAACCAATCAATAACCCATATAGACACTCATGTAGCTATTCGCAAATCCATGCATCCACTTACACACCAACAGACGGATACAGACATTCACACAGTTTAGTCACTAACCCATGCATTCAGTAAGATACGTTTAATCACTCACTTGTAGAGTCAGTCACGCACGTACTAAATCATCCATTCAGACACTTATACACCCACTCATTCTTCAATACGCCTTTCCCTATATATATTAAACATATTTAAACTTTACAGAAACACACAGTCACTGGATGATGTCATCAGTGATGTCATTTGAGATGTCATCAGTGATGTCATCAGTGATGTCACTGACCATGTCATGAGTGATGTAATATGTGACGTCATCAGCAGTGCATTGCGGGGCGCGAGTTATAGTTAGCTGAACTAACTATAACGGGGAATTTCACGGGTTTTGTACGCAGTGAAATGTCCAACTAACTATAACTGTCCCTAAAACCTATGGTTTTTCAGTGAATTTCAAAGGTTTTTTAAATGCTAATTTGTAACTATAACATATCTGAAACCTATGGTTTTTTCAGTGAATATATATTATACATTAATTTACATTCTATTATACATTAAATATATATATTTTTAAGTATTAAACTTTATTAAATTTCCCTATACTTTCCTTTAATAAGATTTCCATCTCTAGGGGAGGTCTCTACCCTAGTGACAGGCATGTCCACCAACTTGGCAGAATGTAAAATCTGGAAATAAAGTTACTTATAGTAACTTTACAGTTGTAAATAGAATCATAGGAAGCTCCAACTCCTCACTTGAGTGGATGGAGACATGTAAGTCTATAACTAGGTGTAACCCTCTACTTGAAGATAGTGAAAAGCAAAGAAGTAGAGATTTACACTTATGTGTTGTAGTAAATATATACAGGAGTAAATACACATGTATATATTTACCTTTGTAAATCAAGCCCATCATACCCAATTCAGAAAGCATTGTGCACATAACTTCACTTTAGGGGCCCAAAAGGCCAGTGGTGAAAGTAAACTGCCACTCGTGATTGTCAGAATCGACACTGTCAGAATTTAACCCTTGTAAACTGCTTTTTGGATGCAGAAATTCTGGCAGTATGGTGGAACGTCTGCTGTCACAAATTTAATCTTGAGGGGATGTGTTTGTGTTTTTCAGGGAGGGTCCACCTGCAAAATGCAAAATTAAGTTTGTCGGTTGCTGGAGACAGGAGGAATAAGTGAAAATCCAGATTGCAAATTTCATGGGGATGTAAGAGATGTTTCTTCAGGGAAATATAACGGTGGCATTCAAGGCACAAGTCAAGGGTACACGCATGTAGACAGTGTCTACCCACTCTTTTCACAGGGTGGATACCTTTCACCCTGCCAAAAAGTTGGACCCTACAGAAATATGCTGAACTCATCTCGGTGTAAAATTTTCAGACACATTCGGGACATATTCACCAGTGCCTGCACGTTGTCTGCTTTCGTTCCAAGCAGCAACGTGCAGGTGAGGGGGCTTTATTATTTGAAATTCCAGCTGGGCCCAAAACAAAGAAAGAAGTTAAAGGGCCATCAGCCTCCTTTTGATTGACTATCCTGGCTGGGAGCTAACTGGAGCTTCACACCTAGCTGCAAATGCAATGGAGGGGAAGCAAAGGCACAGAGTTTGTTATTACTTCACATGTACTAAAGAGAGGCATGCTTTTAACTTTATTCAGTCCCTGTATATAAGAGGTATGCATACGCTGGAAGAATGTCAGATGTATTGGTCTGACCCAGTATTTCCACAAATATCAATTTAAATACCATTATCTTGTTTTATTTCTTTTCTAGTGCCACTCATTCCAATCCAGGGTGTCAGAGCGCTTTACATCACACGTACACATTATACATCTGCTATCTGCGTGCCACATGATGTGCTTTGAAAGAGAAATGTTAACCTTCTATGCTACTTTGATTCAAAACTGAGACTAACAAAACACAGATCTCTCCAGCAAGTGCATTAACCTCCAGAGTTATCCAACCATTATTATTATTCCATGAGATTTACTGGGTACACAAAGGTCTGTGAAGCAGGTGTCTTAACCCCATAAGACTTTTAAAATGCAGATTTTGCAACTAATTAATCAGAACAGATACTGCCACGTTTCTCCTTGCTGCTAATTTCTTGTGTCAAAGTTTTAAGAAATAAATGTATAAGTTGAGGCCCAGATTTTGCATCGGGCGCATCACTTTTTAACACAACTCCGACTCAAAATCTCATTTGTTAAATATTGTAATGCGGTCAAATGCACTTATGATAGACCTGCTAAACATATGTGTGAGGTCTTAAGATCTGATGTCACTTCTTGTCATGTCACTTCCTCTGAGGTCATGGGTTATGATGCCACGCTCCGTGATGCCACATGCTGTGATGTCATTCGCCATGATGTCACTTGCATACTGCCTAATTTGGTTAGTCCCACAACTTCTTTTTTAGGACTTGTGGCCTGGTTGCACTGTAGATCTCCCTGCAAATCGTCTGCTCAGACAACAAACTCAGAGACAGCTGTCCCTGCTGTGAGACCTGCCTGTGAGAAGGGTGATGGAGTGCTTGAGGGGGCACACCAAAAGGAAACTGCCTGAAGGAGGGGCTGTATACATTACATAGCTGCCAAGGTTTCAGATTGCTTATGTGTGACATTTTCATAATGTCAGTGTAATTATGAGTGACATTCAACGACTATGAGTGACACTTTCTTGTGAGCAAAATCAAGCAATGAAGATGAGGGAAACATTCTATCTATCTATCTATCTATCTATCTATCTATCTATCTATCTATCTATCTGTCTGTCTGTCTGTCTGTCTGTCTGTCTGTCTATCTATCTATCCATATACACATGTATATATATATATATATATATATATATACATATATGTATATATACACATATATACATATATATATATGCAAAAAAAGAAGCAAAGAACTCTGGGTAGTTCTCAAGTTTAGGTGGAAAGCAGCTCCTGTATAGAGCACTCTCAACACCAGCAACACTCTAGATCTGCTCACCTCAAATGTCTGCTTTTCTATCAAAGTATTTAAGCATAGGATTAGCACAGTGCAATCCACGCCGATATAGAAAGGGACAAAGTCTTTTGCCATTTCTTCAGCAAAGTCTTTAAGCATAGGACTAGCACAGTGCTGTCCATGCCGAGCTGTAAAATGACAAAAGCCATTTACCACTCCAGGCACAGTATTACAGCTTTGAATTGGTAAAATACCATCCAAGCCAACCTGAAATGAGTAAAAGCAACCCCTGACACAGTGTTTCGCGCTAATTAGAGCTCTTCAGAGAGGTATAGCTTTGTCCAGACACAAGGGAGCACCCAGTATAAGTCAAAAGAATACCCTTTCAGGCATAGAGTGGCGCATAAATTATGCAAAAAAAGAAGCAGAGAACTCTGGGTAGTTCTCAAGTTTAGGTGGAAAGCAGCTCCTGTATAGAGCACTCTCAACACCAGCAACACTCTAGATCAGCTCACCTCAAATGTCTGCTTTTCTATCAAAGTATTTAAGCATAGGATTAGCACAGTGCAATCCACGCCGATATAGAAAGGGACAAAGTCTTTTGCCATTTCTTCAGCAAAGTCTTTAAGCATAGGACTAGCACAGCGCTGTCCATGCCGAGCTGTAAAATGACAAAAGCCATTTACCACTCCAGGCACAGTATTACAGCTTTGAATTGGTAAAATACCATCCAAGCCAACCTGAAATGAGTAAAAGCAACCCCTGACACAGTGTTTCGCTCTAATTAGAGCTCTTCAGAGAGGTATAGCTTTGTCCAGACACAAGGGAGCACCCAGTATAAGTCAAAAGAATACCCTTTCAGGCATAGAGTGACGCATAAATTATGCAAAAAGAAGCAGAGAACTCTGGGTAGTTCTCAAGTTTAGGTGGAAAGCAGCGCCTGTATAGAGCACTCTCAACACCAGCAACACTCTAGATCTGCTCACCTCAAATGTCTGCTTTTCTATCAAAGTATTTAAGCATAGGATTAGCACAGTGCAATCCACGCCGATATAGAAAGGGACAAAGTCTTTTGCCATTTCTTCAGCAAAGTCTTTAAGCGTAGGACTAGCACAGTGCTGTCCATGCCGAGCTGTAAAATGACAAAAGCCATTTACCACTCCAGGCACAGTATTACAGCTTTGAATTGGTAAAATACCATCCAAGCCAACCTGAAATGAGTAAAAGCAACCCCTGACACAGTGTTTCTCTCTAATTAGAGCTCTTCAGAGAGGTATAAATAAGGTTCAAATTCATACAGCACATGATCCTACACAGGGCATACCTTACCCCACATCGCCTTAATTGTATATATCCTGACGCACAAGTCTGCTGTCCTAGGTGTCAGACACCAGATGCAGATATACTACACATGTTGTGGTTGTGCCCGCGTTTGAAGGGATTTTGGTTCATAATAGGACATTTGGTAAAGGAAACGACGGGCACTTCTGATTGGGTCACATCGGAGAGCTGTCTATTAGGGCTACACCGCCGCCCGAAAAAACTGAAAGTACAGTATCGATTTGCAGATATGGCTA
Source organism: Calotriton arnoldi (assembly GCA_963921515.1). Taxonomy (NCBI): domain Eukaryota; kingdom Metazoa; phylum Chordata; class Amphibia; order Caudata; family Salamandridae; genus Calotriton; species Calotriton arnoldi. The sequence goes on along the minus strand of CAWUFW010004597.1, from coordinate 1,284,559 downwards.
TTCTCATAGCGAAACGTGCCATCACAATGAGATGGAAATCAGCTTCCCCCCTACACTACTCACCTGGCACAAAGAGATGATCGGTTGGGGTGAGGCAGAGAGTGCTGTTATTAGAAGAGAGGAACTCCGAGGGTTGCGTAAAATACCCATTTCTATGGATTGGGATCAGATGCTAGAAACGCTAAAGGCCATTGATCCTTTTGAGGCCCCCAGTCCCCAGAATATGCCATCCCCTCCCCCTGCCGAGCAATAAGAAACTGAACACGTACAGAACTACACTATGCATTACGCCATCCAATAGAAAAAAAAATGTTTGTAAACACAATAGCCTATGTGCGACAATCCAAAACAGGGAATGCATAACCTTGACCCGAGCTACAAGTCACGCAGGTGAGCCAGGAAGGAGGGTGGGGGGTGGGCAAACGTGGGAAGTTGGGGTTTGTTAATTCCTATTCGTTCAGATACCCCTATAGTGGAAGCATCAAGGGATGTACAACCACATAACTATGTCTATTGATGGAGTTATAATGTGGAGGGAGGACAACAGATGTCAACTGGCGAATAAAGCCAAGTATTCATAAGACAATGACCACATTGTTAATATGCAAACCCTGAACTGCTGTAATGTCTACCACTGATCAAAATAATGCAATATTCTGTTATGCTGTACCAAAGCAAACTTAATAAAAAGTATGTTTAAAAAAACAAATTTAACATCTCCCTCAGCCTATCTATCTCACCAACCAGTCACTTGAAACCAAATAGCTCCATTAATGATTACACCTAACTGGTATTAATATAATCTATCACAAAGTAACTGGAGTAAATGCATGCAATGTTTTTCTTGAGAGCACAACTAATCACAGTTACCAGCATTTAACCACTGGATTAACCACTAACCTTGGGTTCCGGAGTAGCGTGCTACTCCCTGTAAAGCACTTCAATGCCTCGAATGGGTTTGTGAATAGTTGTGTGGGAGTGGGTGTATGAAAGGTTCTATAGGGGTGTGAGTGGGTGCGGCAGTAAGCGCTATATAAATGCAATTTCAACTGGAATTTCATGCTGTCCCTGGATCTGCCATAGATTCAGATGCCACACGGAAGAGAGTAAGACTCATTATTAAAAAAACCTCTTGGGAGGTAGGACATCCAGGAAAATCTAAACAGGTGTCTAACTTGCCAGTACCTGCAAAACTATTGAAGCGTACCATTGTGATGGATCTCCAAAATTTTGCTGACCATTTAGTAGTCATGCGAGCAAGGCTGCTGTGCAGTCGAAAACGCATCATGAGCTCTGAGTAACACCAATAAATCACTAGATTAACTGCAAACTTCCTTAGTGAGCGATGTTCATTTGAAAACGTTTGGTGAAACGATTAAGTGGCTGGCGGCTCCTCCAGCTGAGCACTGCACCCTCGCGGGGTTGGAAGTTGAAAAGGAGCTTTCATATAATGGGATTATACATATATATATATTTATTATATTCTTTGATTTAATAATAAATGTAGTTTAAAATATACATGAAACTTTTAATCTTAAAAGAAAATAACTGTAATTAATATATTTAAATTCTTTTATTTTTTCATACACATTTCATTTGAGGAGGCACCGTGCTGTAAACATTTTTTTATTATTTCCAGGTTAATAATATATATTATACATTAATTTACATTCTATTATACATTAAATATATATATTTTTTAAGTATTAAACTTTATTAAATTTCCCTATACTTTCCTTTAATAAGATTTCCATCTCTAGGGGGAGGTCTCTACCCTAGTGACAGGCATGTCCACCAACTTGGCAGAATGTAAAATCTGGAAATAAAGTTACTTATCGTAACTTTACAGTTGTAAATAGAATCATAGGAAGCTCCAACTCCTCACTTGAGTGGATGGAGACATATAAGTCTATAACTAGGTGTAACCCTCTACTTGAAGATAGTGAAAAGCAAAGAAGTAGAGATTTACACTTATGTGTTGTAGTAAATATATACAGGAGTAAATACACATGTATATATTTACCTTTGTGAATCAAGCCCATCATACCCAATTCAGAAAGCATTGTGCACATAACTTCACTTTAGGGGCCCAAAATGCCAGTGGTGAAAGTAAACTGCCACTCGTGATTGTCAGAATCGACACTGGCAGAATTTAACCCTTGTAAACTGCTTTTTGGATGCAGAAATTCTGGCAGTATGGTGGAACGTCTGCTGTCACAAATTTAATCTTGAGGGGATGTGTTTGGGTATTTCAGGGAGGGTCCACCTGCAAAATGCAAAATTAAGTTTGTCGGTTGCTGGAGACAGGAGGAATAAGTGAAAATCCAGATTGCAAATTTCATGGGGATGTAAGAGATGTTTCTTCAGGGAAATATAACGGTGGCATTCAAGGCACAAGTCAAGGGTACACGCATGTAGACAGTGTCTACCCACTCTTTTCACAGGGTGGATACCTTTCACCCTGCCAAAAAGTTGGACCCTACAGAAATATGCTGAACTCATCTCGGTGTAAAATTTTCAGACACATTCGGGACATATTCACCAGTGCCTGCACGTTGTCTGCTTTCGTTCCAAGCAGCAACGTGCAGGTGAGGGGGCTTTATTATTTGAAATTCCAGCTGGGCCCAAAACAAAGGAAGAAGTTAAAGGGCCATCAGCCTCCTTTTGATTGACTATCCTGGCTGGGAGCTAACTGGAGCTTCACACCTAGCTGCAAATGCAATGGAGGGGAAGCAAAGGCACAGAGTTTGTTATTACTTCACATGTACTAAAGAGAGGCATGCTTTTAACTTTATTCAGTCCCTGCATATAAGAGGTATGCATACGCTGGAAGAATGTTAGATGTATTGGTCTGACCCAGTATTTCCACAAATATCAATTTAAATACCATTATCTTGTTTTATTTCTTTTCTAGTGCCACTCATTCCAATCCAGGGTGTCAGAGCGCTTTACATCACACGTACACATTATACATCTGCTATCTGCGTGCCACATGATGTGCTTTGAAAGAGAAATGTTAACCTTCTATGCTACTTTGATTCAAAACTGAGACTATACAAAACACAGATCTCTCCAGCAAGTGCATTAACCTCCAGAGTTATCCAACCATTATTATTATTCCATGAGATTTACTGGGTACACAAAGGTCTGTGAAGCAGGTGTCTTAACCCCATAAGACTTTTTAAAATGCAGATTTTGCAACTAATTAATCAGAACAGATACTGCCACGTTTCTCCTTGCTGCTAATTTCTTGTGTCAAAGTTTTAAGAAATAAATGTATAAGTTGAGGCCCAGATTTTGCATCGGGCGCATCACTTTTTTAACACAACTCCGACTCAAAATCTCATTTGTTAAATATTGTAATGCGGTCAAATGCACTTATGATAGACCTGCTAAACATATGTGTGAGGTCTTAAGATCTGATGTCACTTCTTGTCATGTCACTTCCTCTGAGGTCATGGGTTATGATGCCACGCTCCGTGATGCCACATGCTGTGATGTCATTCGCCATGATGTCACTTGCATACTGCCTAATTTGGTTAGTCCCACAACTTCTTTTTTAGGACTTGTGGCCTGGTTGCACTGTAGATCTCCCTGCAAATCGTCTGCTCAGACAACAAACTCAGAGACAGCTGTCCCTGCTGTGAGACCTGCCTGTGAGAAGGGTGATGGAGTGCTTGAGGGGGCACACCAAAAGGAAACTGCCTAGGTTTCAGATTGCTTATGTGTGACATTTTCATAATGTCAGTGTAATTATGAGTGACATTCAACGACTATGAGTGACACTTTCTTGTGAGCAAAATCAAGCAATGAAGATGAGGGAAACATTCTATCTATCTATCTATCTATCTATCTATCTATCTATCTATCTATCTATCTATCTAACTGTCTGTCTATCTATCTATCTATCTATCTATCTATCCATATACACATGTATATATATATATATATATATATACATATATGTATATATACACATATATACATATATATATATATATGCAAAAAAAGAAGCAGAGAACTCTGGGTTGTTCTCAAGTTTAGGTGGAAAGCAGCTCCTGTATAGAGCACTCTCAACACCAGCAACACTCTAGATCTGCTCACCTCAAATGTCTGCTTTTCTATCAAAGTATTTAAGCATAGGATTAGCACAGTGCAATCCACGCCGATATAGAAAGGGACAAAGTCTTTTGCCATTTCTTCAGCAAAGTCTTTAAGCTTAGGACTAGCACAGTGCTGTCCATGCCGAGCTGTAAAATGACAAAATCCATTTACCACTCCAGGCACAGTATTACAGCTTTGAATTGGTAAAATACCATCCAAGCCAACCTGAAATGAGTAAAAGCAACCCCAGACACAGTGTTTCGCTCTAATTAGAGCTCTTCAGAGAGGTATAGCTTTGTCCAGACACAAGGGAGCACCCAGTATAAGTCAAAAGAATACCCTTTCAGCATAGAGTGACGCATAAATTATGCAAAAAAGAAGCAGAGAACTCTGGGTAGTTCTCAAGTTTAGGTGGGAAGCAGCTCCTGTATAGAGCACTCTCAACACCAGCAACACTCTAGATCTGCTCACCTCAAATGTCTGCTTTTCTATCAAAGTATTTAAGCATAGGATTAGCACAGTGCAATCCACGCCGATATAGAAAGGGACAAAGTCTTTTGCCATTTCTTCAGCAAAGTCTTTAAGCATAGGACTAGCACAGTGCTGTCCATGCCGAGCTGTAAAATGACAAAAGCCATTTATCACTCCAGGCACAGTATTACAGCTTTGAATTGGTAAAATACCATCCAAGCCAACCGGAAATGAGTAAAAGCAACCCCTGACACAGTGTTTCGCTCTAATTAGAGCTCTTCAGAGAGGTATAGCTTTGTCCAGACACAAGGGAGCACCCAGTATAAGTCAAAAGAATACCCTTTCAGGCATAGAGTGACGCATAAATTATGCAAAAAAAGAAGCAGAGAACTCTGGGTAGTTCTCAAGTTTAGGTGGAAAGCAGCTCCTGTATAGAGCACTCTCAACACCAGCAACACTCTAATCTGCTCACCTCAAATGTCTGATGTCATCAGTGATGTCACTGACCATGTAATGAATGATGTAATATGTGATGTCATCAGCAATGCATTGCGGGGGCGCGAGTTATAGTTAGCTCAACTAACTATAACGGCCGAATTTCTCTGGTTTTGTACGAGTGAAATGTCCAACTAACTATAACGTCCCTGAAACCAGTGGTTTTTTCAGCGAATTTCTAAGGTTTTTTAAATGCTAATTTCTAACTATAACGTTCCTGAAACCTATGGTTTTTTCAGTGAATTTCGAAGGTTTTTTAAATACTAATTTCTAACTATAACGTCCCTGAAACCTGTGGTTTTTTCAGTGAATTTCAAAGGTTTTTTAAATGCTAATTTCTAACTATGCCTACAGAGGTAGGACATGTGCAGAAAGAGGAAGAAAGGCGCAGAAACAAGCAAGAGAAATGCAGAAAGAGGCAACAGAAGTCCAGAAAGACGAAGAAAGGTGCAGAAAGAAGCAAGAGATGTGCACAAAGAACCAACAGAGGAGCAGAAAGAGGCCTTGCTGCAAAGTCATCCTGTGCCCCCAACTTTTTGCTGACGGGCATTGGGGGTAACTGACTCTGACTAACCAGGCCTACAGCCAGTGCTATGCTAAAAGACACTTAGAATACAGTGAAAACACCTACATACACTAGGGAACACTATGCGTTGGGGTACCCCTGTGATTGGCATGACCTCCTCTGTAAGGCCCTAGTACATAATAGGGCAGGGGGATTAAAACTACCTCTAAGTCAGAGGCCCAGAAAGATGCTTCTTTAAGTAGTAGTCACGTTTGCAGAGTGGTGGAGAAAGGGTGCTGGGCCTCCGACCAGCGCTCAGGAATTCCGCTGCATAGGACTTAGAGGAGGTGTCAAGAGGGCTTCTTGGCCCCCAAAGTCCCTCAGGAGTAAATTGGACTTCATCCCCCATCCCGTAGTCTGCCAGGAGGCGCGTTTACATAGTGGTGGAGAAAGGGGGGCATGTCCTCCTTAGACGTCTTAGCAATCCCACTGTGTGGGACTTACTGCAGGTAACAAGAGGGGTAGTTGGCCCCCAACGACAACCTTGGGGGCCAACTACCCCTCCTATTACCTCCAGTAAGTCCCACACAGCAGGATTGCTAAGTTCTCTTAGCAGGCCATGCCCCCTTTGCCCACCACTCTGCAAATGCGCTCCCTGGCGCGCTCTTGGATGGGGATTTAAGTCCCCTTCGTTGCTGGGGGTCCTTTAGGGGCCAACTAGCCTACGTCTTATCTCCAGTAAACCCCACACAGTGGGATTGCTGAGAGGTGGACAAAGGCCACGCCCCCTTTCCCCACCACTCTGCAAACGCGCCTCCTGGCGCGTTCTAAGTTGGGGTATTAAGTCCCCTTCATTCCTGAGGGTCCCTGGGGGCCAACTAGCCCACCAGGTACCTCCAGTAAGCACCACACACCTGGATTGCTGAGAGTGGTCCGAGGCCACGCCCCCTTTTTACACCACTCTGCAAATGCGGCTCCTGGCGCACTGCTGCTTGGGGGATGAAGTCCACTTGTGTCCTGAGGGGCTCAGGACACAAGAGGACCTCATCGCCCCACCAGCAGTGCGCCAAGAGGCGCGTTTGCAGAGTGGTGTAAAAAGGGGCATGGCCTCGAACCACCTCTCTGCAAACCAGCTATGTGGCGCTTACTGGAGGTACCTAGTGGGCTAGTTGTCCCCCAGGGACCCTCAGTATTCATGGGGACTTAATTTTCCATCTTACAACGCGCCAGGGAGCGCGTTTGCAGAGTGGTGCCTGGAGGGGGCAGGGCCTCTGGCATGATGCCGGCTTTTTTTTTTTTAGAAGGGGGGCTGTGTGGCCCCCCTTCTTTTACTATTTTTGGGGCCCTGGGGACCCCATCCCCCAGGGCCTGAACCCTTTTTTAAAAAAAAAAAAGAAAAAAACGGGAAGGGAGCCGTGCGGCCCCCCTCCCGAGGCCAATTTCGGCCCCGGGGACCCCATCCCCCAGGGCCTGGCCTCCTTTTTTCATATATAATTAAAGGGAAGGGGGGTGGCATGGCCCCCCTTCCCTGGGCCACTTTTGGCCCCGGGGACCCCATCCCCCGGGGCATGGGCATTTTTTTTTTTTAAGGAGGGGGGCCGCGCGGACCTCCTCCCCAGGCCGATTTCGGCCCCGGGGACCCCATCCCCCAGGGTGGGCCCTTTGCGTTAGGGACCGTGGGGGGAGCCCCAATGCCCCCACGGTCCCGCTGGCTCCCCGCCTCCTGCGGGAGCTAGCATTGCATTTGAGCAAGGGGAGCTGCTGACATGCAGCTCCCCTTGCTCAAAAGCAATCCTGCTTTGCTTTGTTGAAGCGAGAGCAGGTTTTCCTGCTCTCGCTTCAACGAAGCAAAGCAGGGTTTGCTATGGCAGGGCGAGAGGCGTGCTCCCGCCCTGCCATAGCAAACAACAATGTCCCGGGGGTGGGCACCCCGGGACATTGCAGGAGCTGGCCCTGGGGGGTGGCGGTCCCCAGGGCCATCAAGGGCTCCAGGAGGGGGGCCGCGTGGCCCCCCTCCCATCATTTTCAAAGCCCCAGGGAGGTGGTGGTCCCCGGGGCCCAGGGGTCCGTAACGGACCCCCGCATTTGAATAAACAGTGCCCCGGGGAGGTGGTGGTCCCCGGGGCAGTGTGGGGGGGCAGGAGCCCCCCCACACATTTATAAAGCAAAGCCCTGGGGAGGTGGCGGCCCCCGCATATAATTAAAGAAAGCCCCAGGGAGGTAGCGGTCCCCAGGGCCGGCGGGGGCCCCCGCAAATTAATTTGGCATTGCCCCCGGGACCTGGCCCACCCGGGGGCTTTAAGGAACAAAGTGCGGGAGCCCGCGCTTCATTTCTTTTTTATTTTTTTCGGCCGGATTCGCGCACCCAGCGTGAATTTGGCCATTTAAAAAAAAAAAAAAAAAATACTTTTTTGGGCCCTGAGCAGGCCTAGGGGGTCAGGGTGTTTCTACCCTGCCCCCTTTTCTTGTTTTTCACCTTTTTTTCTTCTGTTTTCTTGTGACTCGGTTACCGAGTCACAAGATGGCTGCCAACACTTCCTGGTTTGGAGTGTTGGCAGCCAATCAGAAGTCAGCTCGTGCTCGGGAGGGTTCGCGAACCCTCCTCGGTGCTCAGATATCGATATTTTTCTTTTTTTAATTTCTCAGGAACTACTGAACGGATTTACACCATTTAAAAAAAAGGTCGCTTTCTTGACCAAGACCTACCTTTCTGCCAAATTTGGTGTAATTCCGTTCAGCAGTTCGGGCTGTAGCTTTGTCTAAAGTTCCTATGGAAATTAACATGGAGAAAATGCGTTTTGGGACCCCCCTTTTTTCTCGGCCCCCGCTTGACAAATCACCCCGAAACTTTCAAGACAGGAGCTGACCGGAGCGCCTCATTAGTTTTGAAAATTTCGCGAAGATTCGTCAAACGACGCCAAAGTTATTGGCAAATCAAAAAACGCTTTTCCTATGGAAACTAGATTCTAACTATAACTACCTACTGGCGACCGCCAGTAGGTAATATATATATACATATATATATGTTTATATATATAGTTCCACACAGCGGCTCTTTTCTCAGCATTCGGTGCTCTTCGATGGTGCGAACAGTGGAAACGGCGGAGCCAGCCGTTATTCAATTCAAACCAATATTCCTTCACAGAAATGTTCCACACGCACTCACTGGTAAGTGATTGTTGCAATCTTCAGTTTTTATTTTGGCAACAGCATTATTCCGACAAGTTCGAAAACCCTACGCATTTCAGTCTGTTCACAGACCTTGCTCACGGGTTTATATATATATATATATTCATAGAAAAAAAAACAAAGGTTACAGGGACGATATAGTTAGGCTCAGGATTCACTTGTACAATACCAGTGATATTCAGCAGTTATAGTTAGCTGAGCTAGCTATAACTTGCGCCCCCACAATGCATTGCTTATGACCTCACATATTACATCACTCATGACATGGTCAGTGACATCACTCATGACATCACTGATGACCTCTCAAATGACATCACTGATTACATCATCCAGTGACTGAGAGTGTTTTTAAAACGTTTATGAGTGTAAAATATATATACTAAGGTGTATTGATGAATCAGTGGGTCTATGAGTGTCTTTATGGATGATTCAGTGGATGTGTGACTGACTGTATAAGTGAGAGATTAGGGGTCAGATGTACGACCATTCCAAATTGCGACTCGCAATTTACGCTAAATTGCGAGTCGCAAATTGCGAGTCGCAATTTGGAATGTATAACAGTGTCGGAGACACTGATTGCGATTCCAAAAGGGGTCGCAAAATGCGAGGCTCATGAATATTAATGAGCCACTCGCAATTTGGACCCCATTGGGAATGGCTGGCCCTCCCAGGGATGGTGGCCAGCATGTCTGGGACTGCTTGTTAATAAAGCAGTTATTTTTTTTAAATGCAGCCCGTTTTCCTTAAAGGAAAATGGGATGCATTTAAAAAAAAAAAAAATGAAACGTTTTCGTTGAATTTTTTAAGGGCAGGTAGTGGTCCCTGGGACCACTGCCTGCCCTTAAAAAATATTTTTAGAGCCAGTCACAAAGGGGAAGGGGTCCCCTGGGGACCCCTTCCCATTTGCGACTCCACTACCACCCTCTTGAAGTGGGCGGTAAATTGCGAGTGTTTTGCAACCGCAATTGCAGGCGCAAAACATTCATACATGGCTAGAGACTCACTATTAGGAAGGGAACGCCCCTTCCTAATAGCAAATCGCAAAACACTATTTTGCGAGTCGCAATTTTTTGCGAGTCGCAAAATAGTGTTTGTACATGGCCATGTAGGTTTTTGTGTGCGCAAACGGGTCGCAAACCCGATTGAGCACGCAAAAACTGGTCGCACATCTGGCCCTAGGTGTCTCAGTGAATGTTTGGGTGAGTGACTGGCTGTGTGAATGTCTGTATCAGTCTGTCAGTTGGTGTCTAAGGGGCTGTATGGGTGTGTGAGTGGGTACGTGAGTGGCTGTATTGGTGATTGATTAGTTGTCTGAGTACCTGTATGGTTGTCTGAGTGTCTGTGGGGGTGCATGAGGAGATGTGTGACTGCCTGTATGGATCGGTGAGTGGGTGAGTCAGTGACTGTATGGTTTGTGAGTGCATGTGAGGGGCTATACGGGTGAGTGATTGTGTGCATGGCTGTGTGGGTGAGTAAGTGGATGTGACAGTGGTATATGGGTGAGTAACTGGGTATGTGAAAGGCAGTATAGGTGAGGGATGGGGTATATGAGTGACTGTATGGGTGAGTGAGTGAATGTGAGAGTTGCTGTATTAGTGAGTGTATGCTTGTATTAGTGACTGTATATGTGAGTGAGTACGTGTTAGTATCTGTATGAGTAAGTGAGTGTGTGTGTATCTGTATGGGTGAGTAAGTGGCTGTGTGATTGACTGTATGGGTGAGTGACTGTATGTGAGTAGGCCTATCGGTGACTGACTCAGTGTGTGAGTAGCTGTATGAGTATATAGTGGATGTATCAGTGGCTGTATTAGTGACTGAGTGGGTGTATGAGTGGCTGTATGGATGAGTGAATGGATGTGTGTGTAGATCTATGAATCAGTGAGTGGGTGTGTAAGTACTGGTATGGGTCTGTGAATGGGTTTGTGAATAGTTGAGTGGGAGTGGGTGTATGAATGGTTCTATAGGGATGTGAGTGAGTGTGTCAGTGACTCTGTGGATGATGTCATCAGTGATGTTATTTGAGATGTCATCAGTGATGTAACTGACCATGTCTTGAGTGATGTAATATGTGAGGTCATAAGCAGTGCATTGCGGGGGGGCGCAAGTTATAGTTAGCTCAGCTAATTATATCTGCTGAGTTTCCCTGGTTTTGTATGAGTGAAACCTGAGCCTAACTATAACATCCCTGTAACCTTAGATTTTTTTCAATGAATTTGTAAGTTTTTTAAAATTCCATTTCCGAACTATAACGTCCCTGTAACCTTTTGTTTTTTCAGTGAATTTCAAAGGTTTTTTAAATGCTAATTCCTAACTATAACGTCCCTGCAACCTTTGGTTTTTTTCAGTGAATTTCTATGTTTTTTTAACTAGTAGTCGTGTTTGCAGTGTGGTGGAGAAAGGGAGAGGGACCTCCGACCAGTTCTCAGCAATCCTACTGTCTGGGACTTTCTGGAGGTAACAGAAGGGGTTCCTGGACCTCAAGGACCCTCAGCATCCAAGGGGACTTCATCCCCCAACCAGCAGTGTGCCATGAGATGAGTTTGCAGAGTGGTGGAAAAAGGGGACATGGCCTCCGAAGACCTCTCAGCAATCCCACAATATGGGACTTACTGGAGGTAACAGGAGGGGTAGTTGGCCCCCAAGGATCCTCTGGAGCCAAGGGGACTTCATTCCCCAACTAGCAGTGCACAGGAGGCACGTTTGCAGAGTGGAGGAGAAAGGGGGTGTGGCCTCAGATGTCCTTTCAGTAATCTCGCTGTTTGGGACTTACTGGAGGTAACAGGAGAGCTTGTTGGCCCCCAAGGACCCTCAGCATTCAAGGGGACTTCATCCCCCAACTAGTAGTGCACCAGAAGGTGCATTTGCAGAGTGGTGGGAAAAGGGGGCGTGGCCTCCGATCACCTCTCAGCAATCCCGCTGTGTGGGACTAACTTGAGGTAACAGGAGGGGTTTCTGGCCCCCAAGGACCCTCAGGAGGCAAGGGGACTTCATCCCCAACATGCAGTGTGCCAGGAGGCGTGTTTGCAGAGTGGTGGAGAAAGGGGGCATGGCCTCCGAAGACCTCTCAGTAATCCCACAGTGTTGGACTTACTGGAGGTAACAGGAGGTCTTGTTGGCCCCCAAGGACCCTAAGCAGCCAAGGGAACTTCATCCCCCAACCAGCAGCATGCCAGGAGGTGCATTTGGAGAGTGGTGGAGAAAGGGAGTGGGGCCTCTGGCGAGTTGCCGGGTATTTTTTAAAAAATTTTGTTTTTAGGGAAGGGGGCTGCGTAGCTCTCCTTCCCTGGGCTGATTTCAGCCCCAGGGACCCCATCCCGGGGCCCGGCCTCTAGTCTGGGTACCCTGGTCTGACCAGGGCACCCAGATACTTTGTTGGGGCTCACGGGGGGAGTCTGAAGGCCCCCACGGTCCCTGCCGGCATCCCACGTCCTGCTGGAGCCGGCATCAGTGGCTGCTCCTCTGCTAAGGTGGAGGGGCATCACCCACTGCGTTGCAGCAGTGAAGGAAAGGAAAAATAAAATGATAATAACTTGATGTTATTATCATTTTATTTGTTCCTGCTGCGGCAGCATGGGGTGGGGCTGTTCTGCTCACAGAGCAGGGCAGGGGAGGAGTGGTGGGCACACTGAAGTACGCATTTTGCTTTGGCTGGCCGTCTCGGGCCGGTGAAACAGTGATGCGTACTTAGTATGTTCTCCACTCAGGCTGCATTACAGCCTGGGTGGAGAGCATGCCCAGCCCCCCAGTCCCCGTCTGAGCGCCGAACTACGGGCCTCCCCCGCTTCCATTTTTAAAGAAGCCCCGGGGAGGTGGTGGTCCTCCGGGCAATATTCAGCCCCAGGTTGGGGGGGCTTATGTGCCAACCCATTATTAAAAAAAGGGCCCGTGACCTGGCTCCCCCGGGGGGTGATAATGAACGAAGCGTGGGAGCCCGTGCTTCATTTATTTTAACATTTTTGGTCGGATCAGCAGATCCCGCAGAAAATTTTAATAAATGCTTTTTTTGGCCCTGTGAGGTCCCAGTTGGACAACCTCAAGAGGCCTCGGGGGTCAGGGTGTTTCTACTCTGCCCCCTTTTCTTTTTTTAAAACTTTTTTTGTGGGACTCAAGCTGAGTCCCAAGATGGCTGCCAACACTTCCTGGTTGAAGAGTTGGCACCCAATCAAATATCAGTAGGATTTTGGGCTCCCAGATATCTATATTTTTCAAACTTAAATATTTCAAAAACTACTGAATGGATTTACACCAAATCACAAAAAGCAAATTTTCTGCACCAACATCTAGCTTTCTGCCAAATTTGGTGTAATTCTGTTTAGCGGTTTGGGCTGTAGTCGTGTTCACAAAATGAAAAATCCCCATAGACATAACATAGCGAAAAAGTGTTTTGGGACCCCCTTTTTTCTCGGTCCGCACATGAGGGATCACCCCGAAACTTTCAACACAGCAGCTGAACCAAAAAGGGGATGTTTTATGAAAATTTTGTGAAGATTCGTCAAGCGGCGCCAAAGTTATAGGAAAAACAAAAAACTCTTTTCCTATAGAAACTTTGGTCCTAACTATAACTACCTACTGGCAATCAGAAATTACACACGTTTGAGCAACAAGCAACTCTAAGAAGATCTTAAAACTGCTGCAACACACCAGAAATGGAAGGGCACTTAGTGTCATCATTGAGAAGTGTCTGCGAGTCACTGTCTGTCACACTCACTTGCCCAGCCGGCTGCAGACACTCTGCTGTACTAGTGATCGATGGGACAATCAGTCTGTAGTCATGAGGGATGCTGGTGAAAGGAGCTCTCAGTTGCAGAAGTCTGCTCTTGACTCCGTATTTCTCCTGCTGCAGCTTTATACTAGCACTCACTGCAAGTTTTCAAAGCAAGTCAGCTGCCTAATCATAAATTAATAGTTAACAACAGTCAGCTCAGATTCGCTCCAGCTGCTGCAGGCAGCACCGAGCACTGGGCAAGCCTCAGAAGAGTGAGGCTGAGGCACACATGATAGGTAGTTGTTCTAAACAAATTAAAAGAGAAGTGTGTTCATCTTTTTTCAGAAAGTCTAAAGTACGTTTATTTTTTGTAACAATAAAAGCCACACTCGGACACATGGCTGGTGCTGGCTTTGCAGACACAGGTGGTACACTTTGAATAAACATAAAGGTCTGGTTTTGTTTGACTTTCTAGAAAAGTCACCAATCCCTCTGACCACTGCTCCTTTCATCATGTGCTATTACTAATTAGGCAGGCTCCGAATACATTTTGCAGATGCACTTGACGTCTGACTCCTGCACCGCCGGAGAGGTCGACTGTGCTGTCTGTTAGTAGCTGTAGCATACACAATGTCTCGAGTGCGGGTGTGTAGTGTGTGAGTACATGCACATTACATGGAACACTTAAGTAAAGCATTACCCCGACGGCAACTGAATGAAGTCCCTCACTCCAGGGCTAGGCACACTTACTTTTTTGCAGCGACAGCCAGCGACAGCAGCTGCAATTATTATTCCGTAGTACACGGCCACCTGGCTCGCCTATCTCTCTGTGCCTGGTGACCGCCGAGCATCATTACCACAGTGAGCTCATTGCAGGTGAGACAGCAGCCTCTAATCTGAATTCAATCTGAATCCTGCCCATTTCCTATGCTGATGACACTCAGCTTCTCTTCACCTTTGATAAAACATCAACTTATGCTCTGTCATCCTTCGCTGAAGGAATGACCGCTATATCAGATTGGATGAGGAGAAATTTTCTCCAATTAAACGCAGGGAAAACTGAGATAATGCTCTTCGGAGATGCCCCTCTTCTCTGGTCTCCGAATTGGTGGCCGGTCGCTCTTGGTCCACCCCCCACTCCCAAAACCTCAGTTAAGAATCTGGGCATTCATCTTGATCAGGCACTTACACTGAAGGAGCATGTCGCCCGTACTGCAAGCAATTGCTTTCATGTGCTGGGCATGCTACGTCGAGTCTTCCCCTTCTTGCCAGACTGCACTCGGAAAGCTCTTATTTAGACTATGATCCTGGGCCGCCTTGATTATTGCAATGCTCTTCTGCTTTCTGCAAATGAGTCTTCCCTAAACAGGCTTCAGGTGGTCCAGAACACTGCTGCACGGCTCATTACGAACTCCACACCTGAAACCCCTTCCTTGCCGCTGCTACGCAAACTCCACTGGTTACCAGTCCGCAAGCGGATAAAGTTTAAGGCAGGCTGTATAGTCTACAGAGCTATCCATAAAAAGGGTCCCTCTTACATCTCGAGCAAGCTCAAGCCTTATACCCCGCAAAGGACCCTAAGATCCTGCAGTAAACTTCTCTTACAGGTCCCTGGGTCAGGAAAGCTAGACTTGGTGGGAAATCCTTTTCCCTCCTCGCCCCCCTATACTGGAATGAGCTCCCCCTACAGCTCCGACAATGCCCGGACTATCTACGTTTCAGGAAACTGCTTAAAGCCTCCCTGTTCTAATCTGTCCATAGCCCGCCCGTAGGTCCGAAACAGCGCAGAGATACCCCTTCGGGAGTGATTCAGGCGCTCTACAAAACCCTTAAATAAATAAATAAATAAATAAACTGCCGCCTGCTCGCACCACAGGCGGCAGCCTACATAAGGGACGCACTCACTAATAACTATGAATCTGACAGAAACACAAACACAGACCTCACTGCCTGAATGTGTCGGTAGTAGCCAGTGGCAGGCACTACTGACTTGATCTTGACGTCAGTGATCTTGACGTCAGTGAAATATATGCTGCACCACGTGGTGTCAGATTGAATCCAGTGTTACATAGTAGCAAGCAGCTCAGCCAGCCCTCAAGTCTGCTGAGCAGTGCGCACTACATGCTGCCTGCCACTCAACCCCAGCAAATGGTGTTATAATTAGCAGCCAGCACTCTCTGGGCCGCAGTGCTTGACAGGCACAGCTGAGGAGGCGCTAATATGTGTGACTTCGCATTTCAGTGAGGTGATGCGGACCACCACACTGAAATGTGTTAGTCTAACGATTGATGCGTGGTTCTTGGCAGGGCTGACATTATCTGTGCTAGTGCAGTGGTCACCTGTAGATGAACTGTCCCAATGTGTTTGTGCCCTGTGCAATAATGTACTGCGGAAGAATGGAGACCTAAACTGGTGGGACCATTCTCAGTATAACTCGCAGTGTTGCCATCATTGTGCCCTAGAACAGCTGTGCTACTCCATCCTGTGCCAACCATGACTGGACAATTTCATAATGTGAGTACCATGGAAGAACTCGACGTCACCATGACCCAGCATAGAGAGCAAATGCCGCGAACACCCTGCGCGACAGGTGCGTTCATTCTCAGAATCCTGTTCATTTGTGCTGGTGTGCTAACAAACCCGACCTATGACCTCTGCGCTTGCCTAAACTGACTTCTCCACTATCGGCTCTCGCACAGGGACTAGGGAGGGAGGTAGGGATAAATGCGTGACCCACTAGCAGTAGACTGGCAGAAGCACCAATTAGGGCAGGGATAATGGAGAGGCATTTAAGATGGCAGATGTACACTATCTTTCCTGCCCCGCTGCATCCTGTTTAATCCTACAAGTTAGGACTCCAATTCGGCTCTCCACTGGTGTGGTCACATCCGGGGTGGTCATCCCGGAGTTAGCTGAGGAGATTCAGGGCACTGTTAACAGACAAAGAACACAGTTGGGCCAGCCGCATGGTGAAGGATGGGAAGAGACGACCCAGGCCCGAACACGAGAGGCCCTGGCCCACCGATCCCGCTTGCCCTTCGTGATTGTGACTGGGAGAGGTGAGTGGCTCCAACTGCTGGGGTGAAGCCAATGTGGCTAGACTACAGGGGCCTGATTTATTTTGGTTCTTGGGTTGCAAAGTATGCTATTCTCTGGCCTTCTTGCTAACCGGGAAATTGTGGGAGCAGGAGGTCGATAGGGCCTACACTATTCTGCCCCTTAACCTCACCTTGGACTCTCAAGGTGGGAAGATTGGAAACAACTTCTCTCAAATGAAAATACTGTTGTGGCACTGCGGACGTTTGCAGGAGATTAATATCCCCCCTTCTTATTGTCTCGTCCCTTCATGCTCACATGACCCTCGCTGCAGGACTCTGGAATTCCATCTAATTCTGTGTGCCATGTTGCAGGTGGGTGAGGACTTCAGCAGCTGCTTCCTGTGTCTGCAATTTTACCATGAAACACTGCTGTGCAAGACACTATAGTGTATGGTGGGCCAATAGCACTTCACCCTCCCTATTGCATAAAGCTGCCCTCTGAGACTTTTAACTCTATGTTTCAAATTCCTGGCATCAGAGGTTTTGATGTGCTACTGGTTTTCTCATGCTCAAAGGCTGACTGAGATCTGTGTTTATTGCTTCAGAAAAACAATGCCTGCCTACAGGTATCTGACCTGTCTATTCACCTCGCTGAGAGTCATCCCGGTGCTCTCCTTTCTGCCTCAGGCTGAACCTTCACCTCTCTGCGGCTCACATGGGTAGAATCAAAGGCACAAGTAAGGCAGTTCCAGATATTAAAATGAAGCCCTCAACACCCATTGTGATGGTTTGTGCGACTGATGAGCAAGTACTGGGCAACCCTCAGACTCAGATTGCTGCATCTTAAACAAACTGAATGAGGTCCTGGCTTGACATCCGCCATAGAAGGTAAAATTGGCACAGTGCCCACTGACCTGTGACCCGCTACCTCGAGGAGAACAACATCCTGGACCCTTCCCAGTCCGGCTTCCGCAGCAACCACAGCACCGAAACCGCCCTCATCGCCGCCACCGATGACATCAGGACCCTGCTAGACAACGGAGAAACAGCAGCCCTCATCCTCCTGGACCTATCAGCCGCCTTCGACACGGTCTGCCACCACACACTACGAACACGCCTTCACGACGCCGGGATCCAAGAGAAGGCCCTGGACTGGACTACATCCTTCCTTTCCGGCAGAACACAAAGCGTCCGCCTCGCCCCCTTCCGATCCAAGGCCACCAAGATCATCTGCGGCGTACCCCAAGGCTCCTCCCTCAGCCCAACGCTGTTCAACATCTACATGGCACCCCTCGCCCACGTCGCCCGACAGCACAACCTCATCATCATCTCCTACGCCGACGACACCCAGCTGATCCTCTCCCTCACCAAAGACCCTCACACCGCCAAAGCCCACCTCCACGAAGGAATGAAGGCCGTCGCCGAATGGATGAGGACCAGCCGCCTGAAGCTGAACTCGGACAAGATGGAGGTCCTCATCCTTGGTTCCAACCCTTCAGCCTGGGACGACTCCTGGTGGCCAACATCACTGGGAACAGCCCCGCCACCCACCGACCACGTACGCAACCTAGGGGTCATCCTCGACCCCACCCTCTCCATGACTAAGCAGGTCAACGCCGTTTCCTCATCCTGCTTCAACATCCTCCGAATGCTCCGCAGGATCTTCAAGTGGATCCCCACCGAAACAAGAAAAACAGTCACCCAGGCCCTCGTCACCAGCAGGCTGGACTACGGAAACGCCCTCTACGCAGGAACGACGGCTAAGCTCCTGAGACGGCTGCAACGCATCCAGAACGCCTCTGCACGTCTTATCCTCAACATCCCCCGACGCAGCCACATCACACCCCACCTGAGAGACCTGCACTGGCTCCCTGTCAACAAGAGGATAACCTTCAAGCTCCTCACCCACGCACACAAAGCACTCCACAACTCCGGACCAGCCTACCTCAACAGACGACTCAGCTTCTACACCCCCACCCGCCAGCTCCGCTCGACCAGCCTCGCCCTCGCCACAGTCCCCCGCATCCGGAAAACGACCGCCGGCGGCAGATCCTTCTCCCACCTCGCCGCCAAGACCTGGAACACCCTCCCCACCAACCTCCGACAGACCCAAGACCTACTGGCCTTCAGAAGACTCCTCAAGACCTGGCTCTTCGATCAGTAGCAGCACCACCCCCCTCTTCCCCCAGCGCCTTGAGACCCTCGCGGGTATGTAGTGCGCTTTATAAGTGACATGATTGATTGATTGATTGATTGATTGATTGAGAGTGGACCAATGCAAATGGAGAGAGAGGGTGCAATCGAATTAAAGTTTGTTGCAAGAGCTGCTCCGCCAGGCAGCAGATATGTCTTGGCAGATGCAAGAGCTCACTGATTTTGTTCGATTTCTTAAGGGGAGGGAAGAGGATGCTGAAGGACGGGGCAGATGGAATAACTTATGAATTGTGGGCCACCCAGAGAATTGTGAAGGCCCAAACAAGACGGAGTTCATCGAAACCTGTCTCAATACTGAGGCCTCCCCCAGGCCTCATCTCCTATTTTGCGGGTTGAGCGAGCTCATTGGGTGCTGGCTGCAAACCATCACGCGGAGCCCCGCCCAGGCCTATTGTTACCAAGCACCTGAATTATCGAGATCATGACATGCTTCACCACGCTGCCAGGGCAAAGGGCCCCTACTCTTTTGAAGCCGCCAACACAATGATTTTTACTGATTAATTGGTGGTAGGGCCACATCAACAAGCATGCTTTAAGTCTCTCAAAACAGCTGCGAGAGTTACGACTCACTTTTGCCCTCATCTTCCCTGCAAAGCTTAAAATCATTGACGACCAGCAAGCCCATTTTTTAAACTGACCTTTATGATGCTTGGAACTGGGTGGAACAATGGCTCAATGGTAATATGGAGCGACCTGACCACTGACCCTGTGGGCGCCAAACCCGCGGTCGCCCCCTGGTCAACAGGATAGACCAGCAACGGCACACCCCATTGAAAACCAGGCCCCCGCCATCACCGGCACAGGAGCAAAGACATGCTGTTCTGGAATTGCAGCTGAGCTAAAAACTGCCACTGAGAGGAGATCTATTCAAGAATCAATATGCTTTGCATTAGATACAGAATACCTAGCAGCATCTGGCTCAGACAGCTCATTTCCCTTGCCAGTGATAACCGACAAACTGCAAATGACTGCAACTGTAACAATTGCCATAACTTGTTTCTTTGCAGCATTGCTTGAATTCCTCTATGATATGCCAGTGTACTGCATTGCTACCAAGGTGAGACCTGGGAAGGGCTGATTTAGATGTGATAAATTAGAGATATGGGGCACAAACAAAGTGTTTTAATGGTCGCAAACCCAATGATTCGGTATATCTGGGCATTTGTGACTGCTAAAATACTTTATAAAATGTACTAAGCCCATTTAATGACCCAGAAAAGGTTTACTGAATCGTGGAATGGGTTTAGGAAACATTAAGGAATCTCTATTTTGTAGGGGCATTTTATGGGCTAGAGGAGTGAGACAGGAGGAGCTGAGTTGAGCTGAGAGGAGGTGTGAGCGAATGAGCGTGTGGAAGAGCAGTGATTGGAGTAGGCTACAGCTGGGCAGGTGAGGAGCAAGTCACGTTTGAGCAGCTTGGCTGTGAGGCCCGCTGAACCTGCCTCGCATCCCGCCTTGGCGTCCCACTTCACTGTAGGTGAGCAGCAAGACTCAGCATTAGGCCTGGGGATGAAGGGTTGAGGTCCTGGCATTAGTGTGGAAGCGGCCAGACTAGGTCTGGTACGGCTTGTGCTCCAGAGAGGGGGGGGTGGAGGTTCACCTGCTGGCTCCTGCTCAATGTGTAAGATTTGCTGCACTCAGACTTTATTTTTCCACGCCTGTGAGAGGAGAAGCAAATAACATGCAGAAGGAGAAAATCAAGGAGCAGTAGTAGGTGCTGTGCTTCAGTGGCGCAGTGGCGTGGTGTCAGAAGTCCGCCAAACTTGCTTTCTTGTCCAGCTCTGTGGCCAAAAGAAAGCTCTCCGGCCTCGCAAGCAGAAGAGGGTATTGTAGTGTGGGTTAAGGCCCCCCCTGAAAATTGGCAGTGGATCAGGTAAACTCCAGGGTGGGTGCTCCATTTGTCCCTATGCGCCTGTGCATCATGTAAATGTGGTGCCCTTGGCCCCCTACCTGGTCCCCATTGACAGCTCCTGATATCGGAAAAAGCTTTCTGACCTGAGCCTGGGTTTTTAAGCGTTTACTGTCTGGCAGGGGGGGCCTGAATCATATATGCCTATATCAGCAGTCATCTCAGTTTCCTTGCTGGACGGGACCAGCACTCAGTGGCGGCTCCTCCGCTGTGGCGTAGGAGTGTCGCCTCCCCAAAAACGGCCGGAAAGGAAAAATAAAATGATAATTAACACTTGTTTTATTTTTACTTTCCTGCCGAGTCTTGGGGGCAGGACCTGGGGGGGTGACAGGTACTGAGGGGAGTGGTAGGGCACTCCCTTCACGGCGCATGATGGTTTGGCCGGCCCTCTCAGGCAGGCCAAACCATCATGCGCAGTGAAAGCTCTCTCCAACCCAGCAACGCAGCTGGGTTGAAGAGAGCAGGCACAGACTCCCAGTCTGTCCTGGAGCGCAAATCGAGGGCGCTCAGGCCAATCCTGAAGCTGCTCTCATGCGTAAGAGCAGCTTCAGGATTGGCCACATGGCATTCTGGGAGCCCATGTCACCTGGAGAAGAAGAGAGCGACGTGACTGGCTGCAGGTAAGTTTTCTTTTTTTTTAAATCACCCCCGACCCCCATGCCTTCTCTATCCACCCTCCCCCGGCCTGCCCCCGCCCCCCCCCCCGCTCATCCAGCACACCGCCGCTACTGCCAGCACTGTGCCATTTTATTTCCTACTTCTGGATTGCTTGGAAAGGGTGTATTTTGAGACTATTCGTGAGCCTAATTTGCTCCCTGCTGGACATACAACATAGTAAATAGTAAAAATGACAGTCAGGAAACTTTGTTCAGGAAGAGTGATACCAAGAAGAGCATGTAATAAAACAAAATCAAATCCGCTCCAAAATAAATCTATCCACTTGAGCAGAATAAAGGGCTTTAATCAAATCTTTACTTTCTTTCAAAACGCAGCTATTACAGGTGGTAGCAGGCGGCAGTTCTTCCAACAGGAAATTTTTTATTTCAAAATACCAGTGGAGCGTCCCGTAGTTACCAATGATCTTATAGAGCTGCTGCCAGGGAATTTGGCATCTGTTGCATGATAATGATGAGGCCTTAGTTTTACATAATGGCAATTTCACACTACCACATGTGGACATTGAGCTAATAAAAAGAGTGGGAGCACAGTCAAGTGTATTCCCACCAACTACTCACCGGTGTACCGGACAAAAAACTATGATGAAACGTTTTAGCAGCCCGCCCAGGGATAAAACATCTCTAGCTTCAAAAACATCAGCTACGCCGGATTTAGAGTTACATTTAAGTTAATCTTTTAATTTACCGGGGTCATTTGTTCAATACTCCGAGTCCCTAAAATGGCTGGAAAAATGTTTGTCCTACATTCTCTCTGTTGGAAAAGTCGGTAACTAATTCGGATCACATTCAAGATTCCCTCTTGGCTATTCTTAAAAGATTTGGTAGACCAAGAAGGGGTGGACATTGCCGGAAGCACGATTTTACAGATGTCACAAAAAGGGGTGACCAAGCAAACTCATCTAGCTCTTGCCCTAAAGATCAGACCCGGTGCTCTCAGCCCATGTCCTCATGTAGAGACGTTGGTGCACAGGCTGGTATGGCCCAGCTTAGAAAATGCAAGGGAAAAAATAATAAGAGAGAGATCATACAGGTCTGTTCCCTAAAAAATCTATTTGACCCTCCCTGTTTGAAGGGGTCTGAATCAGTCCCATCTGTATCGGTCACTTGCCCAAAGGGCGCTCTGTTCCCAATCTTTAAGAGTATAGAGGACATCAAAGGGCGGAAATCAGGTGACTCGAATGTATCACTGGCTAAAGGTGGAAAAAACTAACAAAATGCAATTTACAAAAAAATAAGAAGAAACACTGTAGAATCCAGAAAAAACGTCAGGAAAGCTCTGTTTCCAGGCACCAGAGAATCTTTTCCTGGAAAGGGAAAAAGATGAAATCCTGCCATCGTTGTTACAAGACGAGGACCTAAATCCTCGGGAAGGGTGCCTTGGATCCTCTATCTGCTCAGTTTGCTTGTGAGTTTGATTGATCGGATGGAGGCACCTCCCCCAGCACTTGTACAGGTACTAAGAAGCGCAGCCTTAATTCCCAGACCAGGGACTTTCCATATATCCAGTTGACAAAAGAGTGTACAGCCTAGAAAAGCGAGGAAATGTTATTTCTTCACAAGGCACAAACAATGGTGGCCTTAACACTCACGCCAAGACATTTTCCTTATACCAGGTAGATAATACTGCGCACAGACTGGAAAAGATAGGAAATGCTGGCTCTAGTCGTGTCTTGAATGTGACATCTACCTTGAATTTTGTAGCTATCTTTGACCAAAAAGTAGGATTGAATAGAACCTTTTTGCTAACTAGATTTTCAGACATTGAGGCTTTGAAGATGGTGCAAAGTAGTGACATTCACTTGATAAACAAGTCCAGATTTGTATTTAATTCCCGGGTAGTGTCTAATTTGATTTTGCAAAATTGTGAAAAAATTCTTTGCAGGGGAATATATGCAATTCCAGTACTTCCAGGGAATTAATGCAAAAGTTTCCACCTTAATGAGGATGGTTGGTCTGTAAATTCTATGTTCACAGGATCCAGTGAATGAGGTGTCTCTTGAGAATGCAAAAACTTGACAGCATCTGTGGGAGATGGGGGCAGACAGATTGTTCTGTTAGATACAATAGATGAATGCATCCGCAACAATAGTGAGGATGAAGCGGGAAGGTGTAGCTGGCTAGCAGGTACTCTTAATTCTGAATGTGCAATGGGACTAGCGACCAACAAGAGTAGTTACTGATAGTTTAAAAGAGGATTCCTGGAATGCAGCTGGTCTGTTGAGTGACCCAGATAAAATAGTTTTTTTTAAATAGTTTGGAAGCTCATATCATCTGCATCCAGGAAACCTGGCAATCTAAGGATTTTGAGTTAGATAAGTACTCTGTGCTCAGTTACAGATCTACATCCTATTCCTGTAGAACAAACAGGGTTTAGGAAAAAACATTGCACACTGAATAACATAGCAGCACTTATACTAAGTGCGGAAAATACATTAATATTCAAGACCTCCCAGTCTATGCAGCGTTCATTGATTTTTCCACTGTTTTCGGTAGAGTCGATCGACTATCCCTGTGGGAAAAAACTAGAGATTAGGTATTCCAGATACTCTTGCTACATCTAATCATTGCATCACATTCCTCAACATGGTGTCAGTTTCTCTTGGGGGAGACCAAGGATTATCATTTGTAATTCAAACGAAAAATCTATTGAAACAGGGCTTTCTGCTTGCCCCCATACTATTCCCTCTGTGCATTTCCGACTTTACTGAGAATCGGGGGCCGTCATCTTCCCTGTTTGCTTTATGGGGAAGACATTGTCATACTTGATCTTGTTGACTTGCATTTTCTGAAAGTGAATATTTCTAAAAACAAAGCTTTGATCTTTAAGGGGGAAAAATCCGGAAACCAATAAATTATTGTTGGTACCTTGATAAGGTGAAACAGAAGGTGGGAAAGTCCAACCCATAATTTATTTAAGTGTAGGCAGTGGTCCCATTGCCTAATCTTGAAAAGTTTGTAAACATTTTCATTTTATTTTTTCAAAAGCATCCCGTTTTCCTTTAAGGAAAACAGAATGCCGTAAAAAAAAAGATTGCTTTATTTAAAAGCAATCACAGACAAGGTGGTCTGCTGACCCGAGGAGGCCATCAATCCTGTGATTGTAGCCAATAATCATGGGTCACAATTTACGACCTACCTTCATAATATTTATGAGATAGGTTGATTTGTGACCCACTACGAATCTGTATTTTGTGAACCTACTTGTGTTAACACATAGGTCGGCTTGCAAAATAAAAATGCATTAGGTAACAGTGGGTACGCAAATTGCAACCCCTTTTACCCAATGCATTCTTCGTACATGAGGTCCATGATTCTGTCTTGCAGTGCGAAGGCTGATGATGGCTCACCTGCCAGGGCAACTCGCCTTGACCCTTTATATTTTGTTTTTGTTTGTTCATCATGAAGCAGCATTCTCTGGTCTATTTAGGATTTCTCCCACCATTTGCTTAGTCAATCAACCCATGATAACCATATTTTCCTACAACATGTTTTGTTCCATTTTCTTATTTTTACTTATGTTGTTGGGACAGTTATGTATTTATGGTCTATTCGGGAGTCGAAGTTTGGGCTTGGTTTTATGGGGGGACAGTTAAGCACACCATTCAGCGTATGTTTGAATATTAGAACAAAGCGCACCTTCTCATATTGGTAATTTCACTAGAAAGCAGGCTTGACATGGACCTTATCCTGTGTTTGTCTTAATTCTTGTGGCCGCTCCTAACACATGGATGATTATGACCTGGAAAATCTGGGGTAAGCGACCCCCCTAGTAAACAATAATCCATGCAGTCCATGCTCCATGAGCTAATGTTCACACTGCATTTCTGCAAAAAGTTCACCTAAATGAGTGCTTTAAGTGTTTGCCCTAGAATGCAGCGAAGCGGGAGAGGGAACGTGTTTTCCACTATGTATTCAATCTATGCCCGAGGGCCCCCGATATAAGTTCTTCTCAGGTTCCCCTTTGTGGTTGAGATCACTCTCACTGACCAAGATGGCAGGGTAGACCTTGCCATGGGTAATTTTGATGGGCTCCCCCTTGTTTGCGGCTGGCACAGGTAACAGCGGTGGGGATAGGCGGGGGTGGGGGGGGAGTCAAGAGACAATGGGATAGGGAAAGTAAAATAAAAAAATAAATAAAACTGCTTACCTTGCCGACTCAGCGATGTGGCAAGTGCAAGGTAAGTGGTTTTATTTATTTTTTTATTTTACTTTCCCTTACCTGTCATCTGTCGCCTGCCCACCGCTGTGACCTGTGCCGGCCCCGCCTGCCAACACTGATAATCTGGCATTTATATCCTCCATTTCTAGCAATCTGGTGGTTTGGGTGGTAATCTCATGGATCCTGGGAGGAGACTACAATAATATATTAGACTTATGGTTCGATAGATCATATCTGTCAGATCATTACTCACGATTTCCGCAGGAACGTCATGCAAATACTGAAAAGTCCTCAACCTCTCCTGGCCACCTATTGTACCCAACCAAGTCAAAGTACCAATAGAAACCCGGGGAAGAAGGGAAGAAACAAGGAGAAAAACAGAAGGTCCCACGTCGCACCCCGCTCTGGGATAAGACAACTTAACAGCCAAGAAACCTCTGTCAAAAGAAAAAAGGACAGAAAGAAAAGGTAAGTATGTAGTCTACTTCCAATTCTACAATTAGTTCTATCTTATGTATGCATGTGACTACCTGGGTGATTCCCTTCTTCCATGAATCCTAGTGACAGGTGACAGCAAAAAGGTGGTTTAATCTATAGGGTAAAATGTATACAAAACATTATTAGTGGTCACAAAGAACAATGAAAAGGAAGGGAAACGTATAAAACTGTACAGCAACCCACCTAGTGAGTACAAAGCTGAAGACAAAATATGATGATGTGTAAAACTCTCTGTGATAATTGTATTCCACCTTACTTCAGGTAGACCTAAGACAATTCCTTGTATTTTCAGGAATCTAACGGACTCCAAAGCAATACTAAGCAGATTATCATCTACGCAGAGCCCATGTCAGATAAGTAACTGAAGAAAAAATAAAAGTGTCAGCTCTACCGCGCTGTTTCCGCAAATATGAAGCGTAAACTTTCTTTCTTGTTTTATTTTCAGGCAGTAACAAGCACTGGGAAATGAATGAGGCATCAGAAGTGTCCAGGACCTGAAGGAACGACGAGTGAGGAGAACGCAACCACCCGACGGGACGGGGGAAATGCCGACTCTGATGCCGACGAACGCCGATGCAGTGCAAGGTTAGTGACCTGGAAGAGGTGCTCACTTCCCGAAGCTGGAACGCGAAGCGTGCCCGCTCGGGAACAAGGTGCCTTTGACCTCCCCGGCCGGCTCCTGCGCATGCGTGCTAGCGGGGAGCCGGCCATATTAGTAGTTTATAGGCATTCTGGTGGCCCCCGATCTGAAGGCGTGACAGTACACCCCCCTACAATGCCCCCCACTGGTCTAGGCTTACCAGGTTGTTGTCTGTGAAACAGGCCTACGAGACGAGGGGCATGCACTTGGCTGGCTGGTTCCCAAGTACGTTCCTCCATGCCATAGCCCTTCCAATGCACCAGATATTGCAATTTACGGCTCACCCGTCTTGAGTCAATGATAGCCTCAACCTCATATTCAGGTTCATTACCTACCATCACAGGGGCGGGAGTGTCAGGGATACGCATTCCTGGCTCTACAGGTTTCAGTAGGGAGACGTGGAATACCGGGTGTATCTTTAGAACAGCAGGGAGATCTAACTTCATGACAACCGGATTTATAACCTTGCTTATCTTGTAAGGACCTCCATACCGGAGTTTGAACTTACAAAACCCCCTCAGGGCAAGGTTCTTGGTAGATAGCCACACTTCGTTCCCTGGGGTGTACATAGGCTCTGTACGTCTATGGAGATCTGCTTTTTCTTTGTAACTTGCTTTGGCCTTTTCTAAATTGGCTGTTGCTGCCTTGTGTGTATCTTGTAGACGTTTTACAAAGTCAAGAGCTGCAGGAGCAGGACAGGAAAAAGAAAGCGGAGACAGCATGGTTCGTGGGTGGAAGCCATAATTACAGTAGAAAGGAGAGAAAGCAGTAGAAGAGTGGCAACTATTGTTGTAGGTAAATTCAGCTACCCATACAAATGCATCCCAATCTGATGAAGAGTGTAACAGTTGACATTGTATGTATTGTTCAAAACATTGATTCACCCTCTCGGTTTGGCCATATGTTTGACGGTGATGGCTAGAGGACAGTCTTATATCAATCTGCAGTAAGGCACCCATCCCCTTCCAAAAGTTGGAAATGATTTGAGCCCCACAATCAGACACAAGGACAGAAAGAAGGCCATGTAAGCGTACAATATTTTATACAAACAAGGACGCCAACACCTTAGACGTTGGAAGTGCCTTCAACGGGATAAAGTGGGCCATTTTTGTTAATAAATCGACCACAACAAGGAGAGTAGTGTTTCCCTGAGCGGTCTTTGGTAAGTCAACAATAAAGTCTAGAGATACCGTATGCCATGGACTGGGTAGGGTGGGTAACGGTATTAATAAACCTGCGAGGGCTTGATGAGAGGCTTTCCCTTGTGCACATGACATGTCTGTATGTATCTCTTGGCATCATCTCCCAAACACGGCCACCAAAAGTGTCTTTTCAATAGTTCCAGGGTTTTCTTGTATCCAGGGTGGCCAGCAAGAAGATGGGCATGACACCACTCTAACGCTTGCTGTTGGAGACTGTGGGTAGGAAGCACCAAACCCCCTTGGACATAGACCAAATCTTGTGCTTTAGTGATATCATGAGTGCAGATTTCCTTCTCCATATCGACAGATCCTTGTGCCTCTCTTACTGCCTGTAGGAACTCATCTTCAGAACAAAGAGCGCCTATTATATGCTCTCTTGCGATTATAGGAGGGGGCTCACCTTGAGGTTCTTCGAATTCATAGCCTAAACGAGAAAAGGTGTCGGCCTTTCCATTTTTCTTTCCTGCCTGGAATCGTATGACAAAATCGCAATCGCTAAAGAACTGAGTCCAACGTAATTGTCGCATGGACAGAGCCCTTGCAGATTTAAGAAACTACAAATTACGGTGATCTGTAAGGACAATTATTCTATGGTTGGCTCCTAACAGATACTGCCTCCATTCTTCAAACAGCCTCTTGATTGCTAACAGTTCCTTGTCTCCTATAGCATAATTCAACTCAGCAGGTGTTAACTTGTGTGAGTAATATGCTACAGGATGAAGACATCCTGTACTTGGGTCTGCTTGAGATAGAACTCCTCCTATTGCCATTTGTGAGGCATCAGCCTCTACCACGAAAGGCTGAGTGGGATCTGGATGTCTCAGTATAGGTGCTTGAGTGAATGCTTCTTTTAATCTACAAAAAGCTGCTTCAGCAGCAGGGGTCCAAAGAAACTTTTTTTTTTTTTTTTATTTGTAAATTTTTCATCTTATAACAACAACAAGGCATTCATTACATTGTCATTGCAGTACAGGATATAAGGCAGCAAGAAGGTGCAGTTGCAGTCCAAACAAATACGTTATAACAGCATTACAGACCATAAATTACACAGCACAATACATCAGCACTGCAGGAATTGCCATTAGTCAGGTGATCTAGCTAATACATAGGCAGTAAACGGTCCCCAAATGTCTCGCGGTCTGGAGGTTCTCGGCAGTTCTTCCCCATAGCAAATAAGCTGATCTCGACAATATGCAATATCTTTCAGCCAGTGCGCTAACTGCGGTGCCGGTCTACCATCCCAATGTATCGAGACTCTACGCTTGGCTAATAATAAGGCCAAGGCAACTAATTTTCGATTACCAGCTTTAAGGTGTAGTACATTTCCCAAAAGACAAATATTCATTTTACATACTATAGGTTCACCCACCATTGCTGTCAAAGCTCCTGTAACTTTCTCCCAAAATTCAGCTACTTTATGGCAGCTCCATGCTAAATGTTGAAAATCTGCAGTGTCAGCACCACATCTTCTACAACAGTGTGAATCCCGCAGACCATACTTATGAAGTTGCGCTGGCGTATAGTACATCTGGTGAACATACTTATAGTGAATCAGACGAAGATTTCCATTTGCAGTGAATTGACCAGTCAGCCTACAGCATGTTTCCCATTCATCTTCCGTTAGTGTCTGCGGCAATATACTATTCCATTTATTCATTTGGCTTACACTCACATCCACTTCATCTGCCTGCGAGGCATTATATAAGCGAGTTACCATTTTAGTCCTAGATTGTGTGGTGTATATAAGTTGTAAAGCCGCTAGAGTCGGAGGCTCATAAGGAAAACAAGGGTATAAGGCTTTGATCGCAGCTCGCAGTCTACTGTATGTAAAGGTCAACATGGCAGACCCATCCCCACTATTTAGGAAGGCTTGGAGTCCAATAAATGTACCGCTGGGATATATATCTCCCATAGTGTGGGCACCCGCATTCTTCAGAATTTTCTGTGATCCTACTTCCCGAGTCACCGATATCTTCCCATGGTGCAGCAGCGGCATTGCAGGCGCATACAGCGGCAATCGCCGGGCGCGCCTCCCAAGTTCCTCCCAAGCATGAGTCGTACACTGTACCGTATCAATTTCACCCTTCTCAAAGATCGTAGTGTCATTTACAATCATTGCTTTCAGCGGTATGGGGTGGACCGCCCCAGCCTCCACCGCCACATGTGGCATGTACGGTGGCGCGTTCTGCCAATAAGAGGCATATTGTGCCTGCGCACACAGATAGTATAACTGCATGTCGGGCACTCTAAATCCACCCTGTTCATACGGCAGCGTTAACACCTCCCATTTTATGCGTGATTTTTTACCTCCCCAGACTAACGTTATCAGTATCCCTCGCAGCGTAGTAAAAAAATGTTGTCGCAGTATGATAGGTACATTTACAAACAGATATAAAAAATTTGGTAGTACCACCATTTTGAGTACAGCCACTCTATCAGCAAACGTTAATGGTAGTTGTAT
Organism: Calotriton arnoldi; assembly: GCA_963921515.1. NCBI lineage: Eukaryota > Metazoa > Chordata > Amphibia > Caudata > Salamandridae > Calotriton > Calotriton arnoldi. The sequence continues at coordinate 1,254,292 of CAWUFW010004597.1, read as the reverse complement.
CCACCTAGTGACTCGCTCCTCAAGTTGAGTAATCGCAGTTCCATAGTTAGTACGAATAACAACTTGCGGATCTTTATGTACCCAAACACCCAGGTATTTGATTGGCTCGTCACTCCAGTCTAGCGGGTAGTCCAGTTCCACCCGTTTTGTACACTCTGTCAGAGAAATCACAACCGATTTGTTCCAGTTTATACCCAAACCTGAGTGCCATTCAAATCTAATGTATTCCCGAATAAGTTGCTCCAAATACACCTCCGGCTCACGCACATATAAGACCATGTCGTCGGCATACATGGACACCGCTAATGGCCGCTGCCGAAAGCATAGTGCTGCTTGTGCATGCCGCTGACGCAATATGCAGGCCAACGGCTCCAATATTACCGCAAATATGAGAGGCGACAGGGGGCAACCCTGTCTCGTCCCGCATCTAATCGGGAATAAGTCAGATGTCCTACCATTGACGCGCACACGAGCCACTGGATCTGTATATAGCAACTTGATCCAATTAGTGTATATAAACGGCACCCCCATCCTATGCAACACCGCCAGCATATATCTCCAAGATATGGAGTCGAATGCCTTTGCGGCGTCTAGTAGGACCGCCACAGCAGGCAAAGTGGGCTTCAGAAGATGCATGACTGCAAAAAGCGTCCGCAAGTTGTGAGCTGTGGATCGAGCAGGGATAAATCCCGATTGATCCGGTAATACCATCACAGGTAGTAATAACTGCAACCTAGTTGCCAGCACTTTCGCCAGTATCTTAATATCGGTGTTCATCAATGACAACGGCCTATACGATTCGCATTTATCAGGCTCCTTTCCAGGCTTTGGTAGGGCTATAATCAGCGCCTCACGGAGCGTGTCTGGTAGTGTTTGCCGTTCGTAAGCGTCTTCAAACATGGCATGAAGGTGTGGCACCAATATGTCAAGATATTCTTTATAGAACTCCGCTGAGAGTCCGTCTGTGCCTGTAGCTTTACCATTCGGGAGAGCAAGTATAGTGTCTCGTATTTCATCCGTTGTCAGCGGGTGCATTAAAAAGTCTTGTTGCCTCTTTGATAACCACACCAGGGCTACATCTTCTAAGTATTGTGCTATTTCAGGGTCGCCAGCGGTCTGTCGACTGCTGTACATATCCATATAGTAATGCATGAATGAGGCGAGGATACCCGCCGTGTCACAGCGTCTGTGTTCCCCTTCAACAATAGATTGCACTATATTAGTTTTTTTTGCCCGTGGTTCTGTTATTTTGTCTGCCAAGGCCCGTCCCGGTCTACCTCCTTCTCCATAATACCTAGCTGTCCAACGCCTGGACATATGCTTCACCTCCAGCTCCGCCAGCTCATTATACTCAGTGATTTTTGAACGAATGGTCGCTAATATGGTGGCATCTGACATACTGTCATATTGGCGCTCAAGGCCCATGAGTTCTTTTTCAAGGACCTTCATAGATCCCCAAAGTGATTTGAGTACCCCCGCTTGGAGTCCTATGCATACCCCACGGATGGTCACCTTGAAAGCTTCCCATAATATGCCCAAACTATCTACTGATCCAGTGTTATCCTCAAAATATTGTACAATGGCTTCCCTTACCCCCTCCCGGAACACCTGGTCCTGTAGAGCAGATGATTGTAATCGCCACTGGAACTGTGGCGGCGTGTACATGGGTATTATCATTGCAAATAGCGAAGGGGAGTGGTCAGAAAGTGTCCTAGGTAGGTGGACAGCTTTAGTAATTAGCGAGTTTATGTCACTGGTAGTCAACCAATAGTCCAGACGAGACCATGATTGATGTACGTAGGAGTAACATGTACCCTCCTGCGCCCCTGGGTGTCGTAGTCTCCAAATGTCTAGAAGAGACAAGTTTTGCATACCATTTTGAACAGCTACCGCTGCTTTTTTAACTGAAGGGTCCGCATTTGTATGACGGTCCATTGCCGGGTTTAGTACTACATTAAAATCCCCCCCACAGACAATGGCTGCTGGTTGTAGTCTATAGATCTTGCTCCAGAGCGCCTCAAAAAAATCGGGGTCGTCAATATTAGGCCCATAGATATTTATAATAGTTACCATCATGCCACACAATTTCCCCTGTGCTATGATATATCGGCCTTCAGTATCTATATCCACATGTGATATGACAAATGGAAGTTTTTTTTTAACTAAAATCATAACCCCCCTCGCATAGGTGGAGTAGGACGATGCCAGTTTCACCCCCGCCCATCTATTGGCCACTTTATCAGCTGCATGTTTGTTTAAGTGAGTCTCTTGCAACAGCGCCACTTGTACATTGTGACGATCCAGATAAGCTAGTACCTGCCTTGTTTTCTTTGGGTTGTTCAGACCTCTGACATTCCATGTTACCCATGTTACGTTACCACCCTCCAATGACATCACTGCTGTACTTTTTTTGATTAGTTTCCGCAAATATTGTGTCTGCGTCACCTATTCCATATTGTGCACTATCACATATTCCGCCCTGCACTACGCAGCCTTGAAACAATCCCCCAACAAGTCCCCCTCCCACTTAAGCATCCCAATTATGCTAAGGAGCCCCAATTCAAAAAACACCATAAACAAATTCCCCCCCTCCCGCCGTGAGTAGCTATCCTGCTCACAGCCTACAATATTCCCCATAAACTGCTTGGGTCGTACCCTCATGGAGGACACCAGCCGCCCACCGACCCCCTTGGTGGAAGTAGGGGGGGTTAGGGCAAATCGATTACTCTCCCAAACACATCTTACTTCTTCATGCCACATTCAAACGTACTCATAGACAGCCTCGGCGCTTCATGTCCGCGCCTTTTAATGCAGAGTATTCTATTACGAACTTTCATCTATTTTCAGAGGAGGCATGACATACGTCCCGACTTGCAATAATTGCACACCACGTGGAATCTTATACGTACATCAGCAAGCAGAGCCCTGCTCAAACAATGTACACAGATCAAGCCACCCAGCTTCGCCATAGTGTGTCATGTATCCCACCCAACTTTCAATGGCACATCTGGTGCCTCAAATGCATTTTGCAGTTATATGTTCGCCACCTCACTAGTGTAGCGTCTCATCCGTGGTAATATACATGTAGAGATGCCCTCAGATACTCTCCGCCTCCAACACATCTCCTTTCAGTTATCAACATTATACTGTACAATTCCACATCAGTCCCAGAAAAAAAAGTCTTATTGGGTCAGGCTATAGTGCTGCAATAAAATGGTAAACGTAACAACTATGTGATTATACATATCTGTAACAGACAGCGCCAGCTTACGACCTGTAGTTTTCTTTTAATCTTCACTGTCCGCATCATCTCCAGCCTTTCTAGTCGCGTCCCGCCGTTCCAGCTGCTTTATAAATTGCGTGGCTTCTTTTGGAGACGTGCAGATTCGTGGTTTGTTCCCATGCAGTATCTTGAGACGTGCAGGGTACAACATAGCATATTGGATCTTCATATCCTGCAGTTTTTTCTTCACTTGTTGAAATTCCCGTCGGGCCTGCTGCACCGCTACCGTGAAGTCTGGAAAATAGTGCCACCTCCAACCCCTGGTATTTCGTGGTGCCCAGCTCCCTTGCACGACGGAGGGCCACATCTCTGTCTCGGTAGTTAAGAAGTCTTGCTATTATCGGGCACGGAGGCGCCCCTGGGACAGGACGTGGTGCGAGGGACCTGTGCGCTCTTTCTACGACTAGCACATTGGAAAAATGTTCCACCCCCAGCATATCTTTGAGCATCTCTTCCACGTAGGGTTCCAACCGACCCGTGTTGGTAGATTCGGGCACCCCTGTGATGCGCAGGTTGTTGCGACGTGACCTCGCCTCCAAATCTTCGCTCTTGGCCCTTAGTACCTCCAGTAATTTCTCCACTTCGGTACATGATGCTTTGACACTTTCCACCTTGTCTTCCGCGTTTGAAATGCGCTGTTCTGCCTCCGTTAAACGCGCTCCATGCTTGTCTAACTTTGCCGTCATGGTGTCCATACGCAGGTTTAGATTGTCAATTTTACTGTCAATTGTGTGCAAGCTTTGTTGCATTGCCAGCATCATTTTTTCCAATTTAGTACTGCTGCCTGCTTCCAGGTTTTCTTTAGGCGCTTGGACTCAAATGAGAGCTTAGGCTGTAGATGTCTGTCAGTCTTCCCCATCGCGCCGTTACCGGCCTTAATCTCTTTTAATTCCACTTCAATTCCCTGTCCACAGCCGCCCGCAGTCGGTCAACACACACCAGGAGACTCCAACACCATCTCACCGCTGCAAGGGTCTACAATCCTGTCCCAGAGCTATACAGTTAAGGAAGCCAGCTGTCGTAGTGCTTTTTCGGGAAGCTATGCACTATGCCACCATATCGTTGCGTTCGCGCTATGCAGGCTTTATAATGCTAGTATCTTGATCTGACACATCGCGCCCAGTGACTCTCAGCGTCAGGCCTACTGTTTTGCCACGTAGTGCCCACGTCCCCCGCAGGCAGAGCTTGTAGTGAGCACCGCTTAATCGCCGCGTTCACTGAGCTGTGTGCTCCTACCTTCAATCCATAGGCCTCCGCAGTTCTATCATTCTGGGGCACCAGCATTCGCAGCACGCAAGACAACAAGCTGGTAGCCCCCTTCGCGGCCTGGCAATGCAGCCGGTGTTCCCTCTCAGCACCTCTTCCTCGTAATGACGCGCAGACTCGATCAGCAGCCACTACAACGCAGTCAAAACGCTGTCTGTATCATGCCTGAGTACTGCATCACACTGTATAGGCCATAGATAGATCATCTGGTTTTTGCCCCAATATGCCTGGATGTAACCTCACTGGGCTTCGCTAGGACAGTCTGCGCGCGTCTTTCTGCCTGCAATAAGGCGGGGTGCAACACACCTTCAGCAGTTTCAAGTTGCCACAGCTCCCACCGAGCGTTATTACTTCTACGGCGTCCCGCGCGATCGCGCGACTCTGTCAGTGTTCAATGTGGCAGGGCACAGTTCGCCCCCGGCAGGTCCGGCACTTCACTACTCCCACCGGGTGCTCTTGCCAGCGCCGGCGTGAATTCACAGCCTTCCCAGATTAGCTGTACCTGCACTAAAGGGTCCGATTCCTGTCCAGAGTCGCAGCGGCCGCCGTCCCGCACTCCGCTCGTCTTCAGTGGCAGCTCCGCGTCACCAGCTAGCACACTCGGTCCGCTTCCGAATCCAGCCGGAGCATCGCCCTGCCAGTCCTGCGCACGTCCTGAGTGGTAACTGCCTCTGTTTGCTGTAACGTCGCCTCAGCCTGCAGGTAATCACTGTACCAGTGTAGCGACGTACTCTTACTATCGGTCTTATTCCGCGATGGCCGCCACCTTATCTTCCGGGCTGCAAACGTTGAGTTTTAGTAGGTATACTTCCACAGACTTGTCAGAAAACGCTGCGACAGACACAGCATATAAAGCTCTCACCGATGCGCTGCCTCTTTTTCAAGTATGTTTAGGAGAAATGCAGGATTTTGAACGGATTATTGCCCCAACCAGCAGAGCTGCACTAACGTGCGGCCATCTTGCTTCGGGCACACGAGCGCCCCCCCGGGGTCCAAAGAAACTTAACCCCCTTTTTTAAGAGTCTAGTTATGGGAGAAGCCAAGTCTGAGAAATTACTTATAAAACACCTGTAAAAATTGGCAAAGCCAAGAAAGCTCTGAACATCTCTCACGTTCTTTGGTGCTTGCCAGCGTGTAATAGCCTCTACTTTCTGCGGGTCCATACTGATTCCTTGGGGGGATATAATGAACCCAAGGAAGCATACACGAGAGGTATGGAATTGGCATTTCTCTAGCTTGCAATATAAATGATTGTCCCACAGACGCTCAAGGACCCTTCTAACATGTATTTCATGTTCTTGTATTGACGGAGAGTAGATCAGGATATCATCAATGTAAGCGATAACGAAGTGGTCCAGCATATCCTTTAACACTTCGCTTATGAAAAACTGAAATGCTGATGGGGCATTACATAACCCGAAGGGCATTACCAAATATTTGTATAGGCCAAATTTAGTACAGAAGGCTGTCTTCCACTCATCCCCCTCTGTGATTCTCACCAGATGGTAGGCACCTCGCAAGTCAAATTTGGTGAAAATCTTGTTGTTTTTTATCTGATCGAGAAGGGAGGATATCAATGGCAGAGGATACCGGTTTTTAATAGTAACATCATTGAGTGCTCTGTAGTCTATACAACACCTAAGACCCCCTTCTCGTTTGGGTATAAAAAAGAGAGATGAGGAGGCTGGTGATCTGGAGGGGTGAATAAAAACGATCTTAAGCATTTCATCTAAATAGTCTCGCAAATACACTTTTTCCTTTTCCGTCAAAGCGTATATTCTACTACAAGGGATGCGGGCGCCAGGCAGTAAATCAATTCTGCAGTCATAAGGCCTATGGGGCGGAAGACTGGTGGCCTTTTCTTTATCAAAGACCTCCCTCAGGTCGTGATACCTAACAGGCAATTCCGAAGTGTCGGAACTGGCAATTACTGCTGTCTTCTCTGAGCTGTTTGTATCGTGAAAAGCATGTTCTTTACAAGTATCCGAACTAAAGGTTAACGTCATCTCTTTCCAATTGATAAGAGGACTGTGCTAGCATAACCAAGGCAGCCCTAATATGGCAGGAAACTGAGGGGACTGGATGAGGTCAAATGCTATAGTTTCTTGGTGTTTCTCCTCGATCACCAAAACAAAGTTGCAAGTGGTATGTGTTATTGGACCAGACTTAAGATGACTACCGTCGATAGTTGTAACTTTCTCCCATGAGGTTTTGGGCACCGAAGGAATATTCTTACTCTGTGCCCATCGTATGTCCATAAAATTACCAGTAGCCCCGGAATCTACCATTATTCGAACATCCATAACTTGATGTCCCCACACCAAACAGGAGGACAGGAAGAAATGGCGTGGAGATGACAAAACTGCTTCTGTCTGTGAGACAATCAAACCTGAACTACCTGAAGTCTCTGTCTCTGAAGACATTGGGCTTCTTAGTTTTCCGAGGGTTTTTTCTGCTTTGGCTTCATGGGGCACTCCCGAAGAAAATGGCCCTGTTTACCACAATATAAACACAATTTCTTGTCCCGCCATCTCTGCCTTTCTTCTTCACTGAGGGGGCCTCTAATGCTTCCTATCTGCATAGGTTCTGGTTCCTCTGTTTGTTTTTCTAGCTCAGGTTTTTTCTCTCTATAAACAATGACGTGGCCTTCTGATCGCCCTATTTCTCTTTTCCTTTCGCTGATTCTGTGGTCTAATTTGACCACCAGATCAATAAGGGCATTGCAAGACTCAGGAGGGTCGACCACCTGCGCTAGGAGATCTTTTAGGTCATCTCTCAACCCTCTGTAAAACAAGGTGCTACACTTTTCTTCAGGCCACCCTGCCTCCGCTACTAACCTATTGAATGTTGAAATGTAAGTTGTTAAATCATTTGTCCCCTGTTTTAGGTTCAGCAGCTCGGTATCTACAGACTGCATGAATGTATGTCTATCAAACAACTTTCTAAGTTCTCCCTTGAAAGCAGCATAATTATGAAGTAATGGATCATTTCTTTTTATGAGTGGTATGGACCAATTAGCTGCAGACCCCCCCCCCAAGTATGACAGGACAAAGGCTACTTTAGCTTGGTCATTCGGGAAGCAGGCTGCCTTACACATAAAATGAAGCTGGCACTGACTAGTGAAAGCTGCAAACTTAGAGGGATCCCCCATGAAACGTTCAGGAGGGGCTAAAGGAATAGACTGGGGAGTAGTGACCTGTATAACTGGGACGTTTGAACTGGGAGACTGAGATGAGGGTGGAAACTGAAGCCCTTTACCTTCTACCATGTTACCCAAACTAGAATCAGCTCTCATATCCCGTTGGAGAGAGTCCACTCGTGCAGACAAGGCTTCGGTTTCTTTCTGGAGCCTACCTAACATGTGGGCCAAATCTGTAAGTGTTACCTGACTCATTTCCATGACGCTCGGGCGGAAATTAGATTTATTCTAGTTTTTTGGCTTCGCGTTCTGTCAGGTCCTTACTCACGATTTCCGCAGGAACGTCAAGCAAATGCTGAAAAGTCCTCAACCTCTCCTGGCCACCTATTGTACCCAACCAAGTCAAAGTACCAATAGTAACCCGGGGAAGAAGGGAAGAAACAAGGAGAAAAACAGAAGGTCCCACGTCGCACCCGGCTCTGGGATAAGACAACTTAACAGCCAAGAAACCTCTGTCAAAAGAAAAAAGGACAGAAAGAAAAGGTAAGTATGTAGTCTACTTCCAATTCTACAATTAGTACTATCTTATGTATGCATGTGACTACCTGGGTGATTACCTTCTTCCATGAATCCTAGTGACAGGTGACAGCAAAAAGGTGGTTTAATCTATAGGGTAAAATGTATACAAAACATTATTTGTGGTCACAAAGAACAATGAAAAGGAAGGGAAATGTATAAAACGGTACAGCAACCCACCTAGTGAGTACAAAGCTGAAGACAAAATATGATGAGCTGTAAAACTCTCTGTGATAATTGTATTCCACCTTACTTCAGGTAGACCTAAGACAATTCCTTGTATTTTCAGGAATCTAACAGACTCCAAAGCAATACTTAGCAGATCATCATCTATGCAGAGCCCATGTCAGATACATAACTGAAGAAAAAATAAAAGTGTCAGCGCTACTGCGCTGTTACTGCAAATATGAAGCGTAAACTTTCTTTCTTGTTTTATTTTCAGGCAGAAACAAGCACTGGGAAACAAATGAGGCATCAGAAGTGTCCAGGACCTGAAGAAACAACGAGTGAGGAGAACGCGACCACCCGACGGGAGGGGGGAAAAGCCGACTCCGCTGCCGACAAACGCCAATGCAGTGCAAGGTTAGTGACCCGGAAGAGGTGCTCACTTCCCGAAGCTGGAACGCGGGCATCCTGCTCGGGAACAAGGTGCCTTTGACCTTCCCGGCCGGCTCCCGCGCATGCGTGCTAGCGGGGAGCCGGCCATTTTAGTAGTTTATAGGCATTCTGGCAACCCCCGATCTGCAGGCGTGACAATACCCACCTTTATCACAGTCCACCATTCTATACAATGCCATAGCCCTAGAAACGTGGCTACAGCAGCTTGAAGTCTGTAGAGTTTTACACCCTGCTCTGACACTATTCATTCAATTCTGTGCCTTATGACCTCGATGTTCGGTTAAACTGGACCATATGTACTTCTGATATTCAAGGATCTTTCTCCTCTGCCTCCTACTTAGGTAAGATGGTCTCTGACCATAATGTTTAATAAATTGGGGGAGGCTCCTACTCCTGATCCCCACAAGGAAGCTTCAGCCTGTTTGGCTGGAAGATGAGGTCTTCTGTGATACCCTTAGAGAGGGCATTGTTGGAAACCAAAGAGAAATATGCTGGGCTCCTAGAAAAATTCTGGTGGATTATAGTGCTTATCACAATAAAGTCCATGCGGAAGCGGACAGGTTGGGCAGACTCCTTGCCTTAATTATACGGCCTCAGTTCTCTGATAACCCGATAATAGCCATTAAAGATAGAGGCAGAACGATCCAGTCTCAGAGTGCCATTAATGTAGCCTTCACTGTCTACTACAAGCAGTCATACTCTGAGGATATATTTCCAGCTGAGTATGATATTAATCAATTTCTTTCTAAGATAGAGTTACCCTGTCTGACTCTTCTTCAGGTAGATAAGCTGTGACAGCCCTTTATAGAACAGGAGATACATAGGGGCATATGTACAAGCCCCTATCGCCACCACAGTGTCACTTATATCAATGTTGTGGTGGCGATAGGGGCTGCGCCTTATTTACAAGGCAGCTTTAAGCCACTTAATGTAGCTTAACGCTGCCTTGTAAATAAGGCCCCCTTTCACGCTATGGTTAGCGTGAAAGGGGTGGGCAGTGGGTGTTGTGGTGGGCGTTCCTCTGCAACACCCATTCATTTTAATGCTGCCCCCTATGTACAAGGGTGGCGTACATGGGAGGCAGCGTAAAACCTGGTCTTATGTTGGCGAAACGAGGAGAAATGCATTATTTCTCCTCGTTTTTGCTTTTTCCATGCGTGCTGCCTTGTGCAGCACATATGGAAAAAGCAAAATGCCCTGGATTGTTTATGTACAGGAAGGTGTCCCTTCCTGTACATAAACAATCCTTTAAAAAAAATGCCATTTTGTGACTTTCATGTGTGCTGCATGAAGCAGCACACATGACAGTGACAGAATGGCATTTTACGATTGTTTATGTGCAGGAATGGACACCTTCCTACACATAAACAATCCTCCTCTGCATGCAGACACCCTTGCACTATGGTGCAAGGGTGCCTGCGTTGGCGCTAAGTTGCTAAACTTAGCGCCATCGCTGGGGGAAACGCAAGGCTGCACCACATTCTTGTAAATATGGTGCAGCCTTGCGTTTCAGAAGTGGCGGAGAGAGGCGTTAAGCCAGGAAGGCTAACGCCTCTCTCTGCCACTTCCTTGTATATATCCCCCATAGTGGTCTGCATGACTTGAAGTATGTGAAAACCCCTGCTACCGACACCCAACTGAATTTTATAAAATCTATGCCACGCTGTTAGTTCCTAGGTTGGCAGGAAGGTCTCTTGCCCGCCTCAACTAGTTAAGCTATCATCCTCAGTCCCCAAGCTGGGCAGGGACCCATTACTCATTACGTCATATCAACCAATTTTGGTCTGATTATGGCCTACTCAGAACAATTCTGGTGAACTGTATATTGCCTATCCACCCTTGAGAGTAAGACCTGCTCTCATATTAGGAGGCTTTTTGGCATCTAGAAGAAGCCCCGATGACTTGCACTGATTTGGTATTTCTTGCCTTAGATCTTGAAAAGGCCTTTGACACTGTAAATTGGAGTTATATGATTACGGTCCTCAAAAGATTTTATAGGTTTGGTAAACGGATGACCCGATGCTTCGCAGAGGACAAATTATAACTGATTATTTTACCATCAGCAGAGTTGTCCTCTATCTTCCCTGTTATTTGCTTTCAATATTGAACCCATGGAAGCTGTAGTCCAAGAGATAGGGATGGTCTGGGACTTTCAAATTAGAGGAACGACCCACATTCTTTTACTATATGCTGATGACATCTTGATGTATGTTGAGGAAGCTCGGACTGCCTTCACTCAATGAATTGAGGTTCTTTCAGCCTTTCAAAACATATCAAGCCTTGGCGTTAATAGCGGGAAATCCTGCACACTTCCTTTAGATCCATTACGGCCTCCTAACAATGGCAATGCATTAGGTGGAAAATTGAGTTGGAAATGGCACACATTCTGATACCTAGGTGTCATGATGCACCATGCTCACAAAAATGTGCTAGAGGGCAATATGAGGTAGCCATTTGTTCCCTCGGATCACAGGTAGCATTCTGGTAATCTCTTCCATTTTCAGTAGCAGGGTTGTCCTGGCAAAGGAGATGGAGCTGCAGCATCTTCTTTATCTTTTTGTTGACCTCCCCCTGATTATACCTAGGAAATGTTTCAGAGATTTAAATGGTCCTCTAGGCAAACTAATCCAGAGGATAGGCAGGCATAGAGTGACATTAAAGATGTTGCATCTTCCCACTAATAGAGGAGGCCTAGAAACCCCTTATTTTGAGGGCTATTATCTTGCAGCTCAGTTGCATCTCGCTAGATGGTTAGCAGGGAAGAATCTTTCAGAAACTGGTCCTTCCACCTCCCAGTGTCAGGAGGGACTACTACATGCTACCTTTTATCTGGGGTGGAAACCTTCCAATGGCCCCCCAGGCTTGTTGGACTGGGTGGTTCTGTTTACAGTGTGTCCTGTACCTTTCATGAATAATGTTACCTTATGCCTCAACAATTCTTTTTTAAGGGTTCCCTACCCAGGCAGGAACAACTACTGCACATAACCGTATCCTCTAGGAGGAGGCTGGGATCTTGCAGTTAGCAATGTATTCCAAGAATGGACACTGGCTAGATTCTTACTGCTTACCAAAGACACAGGCTTACCTTTAGATCGGTTTCTGCTACACACTAAAACTGTGAAGGACTCACAGTCTCAATGAAGGATTAAACAAGGGGAGCTTCCCACTCAGGTAGTAGTACATCCCTCCATAATGTGGGTGAAAGACTCTGATTAATTAATTGGCCCTATAAGGCTTTTCTTGAATATTAAGAGGGAATTTGAAGTAAGTAGAGTATTCAGTGATACATGATTGTGAGAAGATACTTCAAAATCTATATAAGGTGCCTAGGAAAGCCTGGTTTAAATTATTACAGTCCTTTATTCTGGATAGGCCATATTTAAATCCAAGTAAAATTATTGAGATTTATCGTAATTTCCCTGCAGTGTGCCCCATATGTCCCAATGACAACACTACCTTTATGCATATGTTGTGTGAAGTTACCCAACTTTTGAGCTGAAATCACACAAAAACGTAATCTCATCCTTCTGGCACAGCAGATTTGGCTCTTTTGAGTGTTGTATGTTGGAACTGTTTAAAAGAACAAAGAAAGATATAGAAAAGCCTAAATGTGTTAACCTTGCACCATTGTTAGCAAAAAAGGAATTCCAAGACCCTCCCCCTTTACAGATGAAGGAATAATGTAATCTACTTGTGTGAGAAATTGGATTGTTGGTTTACTGGGTTGTGAGCCCTGGTCAAGCAACAGCCTCAATCCCTTGCAGGATGAACCACAGAAAGACACTAAATTAACCTATGCTTAACCATGGGTAGCTTGGCACAAAAAGCAGTCAGGATTAACCTAGAGGCAATGTGTAAAGCATTTATGCAGCACACAAACAGTAATAAAGTGAAAACACAGCCCAAGAAAAAATTCCAAACCACTTTAGAAAAACAGGGCAAATTTAAATAAATTATTTGACACCAAAACGACAAATATCCAATCAGTAGAACAGGAGTTATACATTTTTAAAGTTTTTAGTGAAAACTAGCGCCTGAAAGATCAAAGCGCCAACCGCGGACATCTAGTCGCATGAGACCTGGTCAAAGTTGAAACTTAAGGTCGACCATGATGGAGTGTGGTTCGGATACAGTCAGCGCTTAACTTCTCAGAAAAATTCTTGAAGAAAATGTTCTGAAAAGGTAACGTTCAGCAGGACAAGGCTGCAAGAGGTGTCAGTAGCATGTGGTCGGATATTCCTTTGGCAAAGGACCACTGAAAAGGATTTGCTGATGTGGAGGAGAATGTAGCGGGAGAAGATACAAAGTCAATCTGACCGGCGATGCACCTTAGGCGGATGGTCGAGTAGGTTGCTCCGAGTCTCCTCCTGTTTCTCAGAGAAGTTTTTGGCCAAAAATTGTCCAAATCCTCAGTTTTGGAAATTGGCTATCTGGGCACCTTTAGCACCACCACAACCAAGGGTCCAGGACTGGTGGGACACATCCTGGGGGTTCAGGACTCACTCAGGCTGGGTCCAGGTGCAGATTCAAGGTGGTGGGAGACTTTTATGTCCCTGTGGCTCTGAACATGAGGACAGCAAACTAGCTCTTGGAGTCACTTCTGGTAGTCCTGGGTGCAGATGAAGATGTAGGACTGGCCTCTGAGGGTTCAAAGCAGGCTCCAGACAGTCCTTCGAGGTACAGCAGCTGTCTGACAGAGTGCACTGCAGATCACAGCAGCAGGCAGTCCTCTGAGAGTCCTTCAGCAGGTCCGGTAGTGAACTGAAAGTGAGTCTGAAGGTCCTATTTTTATACCCTGGTGCTCTTCTTCTGGAAGGTGGGAGAAGCTTCTGGAAAGGTTATTTGAAGTGCATGGAATGTTTTTACTCTCCTGCCCTGGTTCCAAGTTGGCTGCAGTGACAATACAGGGTTGTTAGGCCCTTTGTGTGAAGACAGAGCACAAGCAATTCAGGTGTAAGTGGGGCTGTGCTCAGCTCAGCCCCCCACCCTGCCAAAAGATGGCCCATTCAGGCACATCTAATCCTGATATTGTGTGACTATCAGGTAAGAATTCCCAAAGTCTATTTGTCAGTTACACCCAGTAATGTGACCCAGGCCAGGCTGCAGGAAAATGCCAACTTCCTAAACGTGGTATTTTCAAAATTGTAATAAAAAAACAGATTTTGCCATTAAAGAGGGTTTATCATTACAATTTTATAGGTACCAAACATGGAATATCTGCCTCCTCACAACTGGGAATTACAGATTATTAAATGTAAAAAGGAATCCCCAATGTTAATAGAGGTAAAGTGCACAGAGTTCTATAGCCAACAAAAACAGCCAAGGCAAAAATATGGGGGTATACCACGCAAAAGATGGCCATTTCCTACATGGATGCAGTCAACATATTGCCTATGCATATAATTTGCCAGATTAGCAGGTTCATTGCTAAAGTGGTCATCTTGTGTGGACACGCAACAATGGCAGAGCTGGTCAAAGGTCACCAGACGAAAATGCCTAAAATGGTTGGTCCCTTTTCTATTAATCGAATGCAGCACATATTGGCGCAATATGGGCTTTTAACCAAAAATGAGGCTATATTAAAAAGGGACATGACTTGTAGTGGTGGGCAATTTTAGTGAATGATTTTTAATCTATAGTAAGGATAAGCAAGTAATTGGGCAAAGTTTCCATTTTTGCAGAATGTCCATCTGCCAGCCACGGCTAAAAAAACAAAAACAGCAGTCAAAATGCCACACCCACACACACACACACAGAAACACACACACACACATGCACGCGTGCACACACACACACTGTGTATTGAGTTTTTAGTTCTCGCTGCAAGTGCAAAGAATTGTATGTGCAGCCTGATACTGCCAGAGGCTAGACAATGTAATTACCTGGATTGTAATTGCATTAAGGCAATTAAATTGCCCTGCCCATTACAATGCTCCTAAACGTACCTTCCCCAGCAGTGGCACAAGAGTGTGCCACCTGCCTACTGGAATGCCAGGAGGCTGAAGCATAACATAGGTTTGGGCGGGGTAGGCTCCTGGTCGTGTGTGTCCCTCAGTCGTCTGTCATCCTCCCCTGCACCAGGCACACATACTGTAAAATGTCATCCATGGCCTGCTCTCCAGTATCTGTGAAAGTCTGCCTTGGTGTAGGAGAGCCCCGTCCAAGTACTTCATGTACTTCATACCGGTCCCCATTAGATTTCGTTATTCCCTGGCTTGGAGTCCTGCTAATCAAGCAGGTGTAAGCTGCCTTAAACCGTTGTGAGATGTGTTGACCTTCAAATTGAATTTACAATTCTCAGAGTGGCTGTATCATAAATTCCTTGCACTTGTGAAAAACATGACTAATCTATTTGCACCAATATAATTGTATTTGCAACTCAAAATGAAGCAAAGACATTTTCCTCTGGTCCACATCAAAAGATAATTTTTGAATCATGGCACAAATGGTGGAACACACTGTGAAGTCATATGTAATTAATTTTATCAATTTAAAAAAACTGATTTTGCACTATTTCGCATCTTGTGCTATAAAAATGGAACAAATTTATTGTGTCTCCTTTGAAATATGAAGAAAATGTATTTTAATCACTTCTCATTATATAAACTATAAAACAAATGCTAAATCAGATTGCTCTATATATTGACCTGCTGAAAATGTAATTTATTTAATTCTATGTTCCACAAGCGACAAAAATTACGCAAATCAGTTTTCACGGTTTGTTGCACCACTGCTAAGAAACAATGATATGGTCTCAAGTACATGTGAGACCATTAGTCCATGAGGATTTATGAATGTGTAGCAACAAATGCTTTGTCACAGATCAATATTGTTAGAAAGTGCATTATTACTAATGGATGTGGTGATCCTACTAACCTAACAAAATCCCATTTCAATGAAAACTATGGTGAAACCCTGGTAGCTATGGCACAAGCGGAAGGCATTTCCTCAGAAAAAATGTGTGATATGCTCAAACTGTGTAAGCAACCAACAGTTAGCCACAGCAGACCACAACACAATAAAATCCTAAGCCGATTTAGAATTTTTTTTAAAAATGCATGCGGTAAATAACCCTATAATAGTTCAAAATGAACTGAGAGACACAGAGATATGGATTCTTAAATTTTAAGGCAGAAATGTCAAAAACTCCAATAGGAACAATGGAGGCTTAAAAGTCATTATTAGTCTATGTGCAGTATCAAAAATGTCTGCAACAGGTCGCTCTTGCACCAAAAAGGAAAACAAAAAGAAGTTACAAAACAAAAAAACTGTTCTGCCTCACATAGGCTGGGAAGCTAGGCAGAGTCTTTTTTTCCGGACTATTATACCCCAATGCTTTCAGTTTTCCTGAAGCTGTTTCCAGGGTGATCTCTCTGTCACAGTCCCAATTTCATAAAGATGCTGGAAAAGTTACCAAGAGTCTCTTCCAGAGCTCCAAAGAATTCAAAGAAGGCTTCCTGCCAGTGCCCCCACAGAGGCTAGTGCAGTCCACTCCTAAGTGAACAGCTGGTTCTTTCCCACAGGATGGAGCCCGTTTTCAGCCTTCTTGGTCAATGAGGCAGATAACTGGAAGTCAGCCATCTGAACCTTAGAGAGCAATTCCAGTTCATGTGTGCAAGTGGAGAGTCGGAGTCTTTCAGTCTTCCTCATCAGCAGGCTTGTCAGGATTCCTTTCCTTTATATGCTTTCTTCCATGTGCAAGATTTTTCTCAGGAGGTGTTGAGGAGGTGTAATGTTTATCCAGTGTGCTAGCCAGTGATTGGAGATTTCCCTTGGTCCAATTCTGACAGAATTCCAGCCAACACCCAGCACTCCTTATGGCACTGCCTGCTTGATTTGACTGTAACCATCCCAAGGGCCTCTTTTAAACATGGCAGAAATAAGTTTTCCCTCTCAGAAGCTCTGAATTCTCTCTCAAATCCAGCCTTATGGATATGAGGATCCATCATCTCTTCTTTATCTGTGAAAGGCTTCTGTCACTTGATCTTCCTTGTGGCATCTTCTCGTCACTAGGGAGGCTGTTGGTGTAGTCCTTTGTGATGCTGCCTGTTCATATCCCTTCACAAATGGCTCTTTGGAAGTACGTAATCAGCGTTTTTCCAATAAAGGTCTTCATGGCTTAAGAGGTTGTTGTTTTGGATCCTGGCATCACAATACTTCATAATCATATCTAACTGAAGTGCTAATTGAAGCCACTTAACAAGGCAGAGCAGACGAACTGCTTTCTTTCTGTGTCACTTTCAGGCTACAAAAAGTGGACTTTTTAAGTTACTTTTCCATTGCATACATCAAAAACCAACTTTCACCACTGAAATAGATTTTTGGTAAATTAAGAGAACTCTTTCTAAAGTTTTTATGATTTTTAGAGGTGAAATTGTAGACAGACTTTTATTGCAAATGGCAGTAAGTGTTGAGAAAGACTCATTTCGAAGCTGCAAAATAATTAGGACGTCATAGTGCTAAAAGGTACAGTTGAGATGGACACTTTCCAAAAATCGCTGAAAGTGTGGAATCCAGTGAGAATACTTAGATATAAGGATCATGAGATGAAATATAACCGAAATGTTCTTAAATATAACGAAATGAAACAATAATATTGGGTGTTATTTTAAAAACTGGTAGCTGTTAAGGGCGGGCGGACGGGGGAGACCTGAAATAATGTAAATTAGTCATCTAAGAAGAAACAAGTTTTACATTGTTGAATTGTCTATTCCAAGAAGGCTGCGACGTAGGAAAAAACAATAAAAAGCCTCGACTTGTAAGGCGGTCTGCCCCATATTCCTAATAATGGCATAAAGTGGGTGCGGAAAAGGGTTGGCATAATTGAGAGCACCATTCACCAGGTGATCCCCAACGGCCTCTCAAGGAAATTTGTATTATATGTAAATTTTTCTGCTCCTCACCTTTTTGTCACATGCCCTGCTTTAGACCTGCTGAAAAAATACCTTCATGAACCCCCTGCCATGGCCTGTGTATAGAAACGGGCATAGGGGCCCTTTAAATGCTTAAACACTTGTTTCACATTTTTTGATATTTTAATAAAATAACTACGACTGAGTTTTCATTATTTTTTATTTTGCATTCAAATAGTGCTTGCAATTAATGAATTATTTATTTTGAAAGAGAATGCCAATTGATCAAACACAAACATCCTATAGCGCAAAGCGCAATGCGAACTCTGCTTGTCTCCCTCGTTGTTTTCGCTTAATTCTGATATAGAGTTTATGGTTCTCTAGGTTTACTATATCTCAAAGCTCTCTAAATGTAAGTGAATACAAAATAAATACATACATTCGTGTCAAATTATTTTGAACTTAAAGAACAAACTCTGGTAACTTTATATATGGCTCTTTTAATAACATAGCAAAAACAGTAATTACAAAATGTACTCGATCGTTCCACAAAGAATTTTTAAAAGCCCTCGCTTTATATTTTTTGATGGACTTTGTTGCTCAAGGTTTAGTAAAACTTCCTGCATCCATTAGTGCTAATGTAAATATATAGTTTTTCTGTCAAGTCTAACAATCCATAATGCATGTTATCACCACTTGACATACAATTAAAGATGAGTAACCTTGTTAGATGGAGGAGCACAAATATATTTGAATAGTTCAATTTTGAATTTAATCCATACAAATATATTTCACAAATAAGTATATTTTCTACTATTTACAGTATCTGTTGCTCTCTTTCAGATTTTGTGATCAAAGCAGCTGAAGAGAGAGCGTGCAGCTGCCTTGTAGCTTTTATAATGGATGTCCCCGCATGGCTAATGCCTGTTATTGATCCAGTGAAATGGATGAATCATAATCATTATCTCTCATTTCATCTCTCCATACAAAACATTCTTAAAAGTGAAAGCATGTTTGCGTGCTTAAGTGTTTTCAAGCAAAGCAAGGACTCTGCTGATAGATATTTGTCTACCGCAACGTTATTATTGTAATGCAGAATCCTGTAAGTGCAGCATGGGAGAAACAACCACATGTGCACTTGTACACACACACACACACACACACACACACACACACACACACACACACACACACACACACACACACACACACACACACACACACACACACACACACACACACACACACACACACACACACACACACACACACACACACACACACACACACACACACACACACACACACACACACACACACACACACACACACACACACACACACACACACACACACACTTTCTCTCTCTCTCTCTCTCTCTTTATTTCCCTGTCTTCAATGTTCCATTACCTATAAAAAGGGGTGGGAGTAAGGTTTTCTTTGTTTTTTATACCCAATTTTATTGATTTTCTCAATGAGGAACCATATGCAGAATTGTATGTCTACAGATAATAAAATGTAAAGAAAATCACAAATATTTTGCTATGCAAGAGCTAATGGCTTTGTCGAAGTCTTTTATCCATGTTGTACAGCAGAACGGCTACTGTGTAGCATGGCTGAAAGTTAGAAAAAAAAGGGCTATGACATGCCCAGCATCACCACAAGGGGCAGTGGTCTGTTTTGTTAGTATGGGATTATTAACTGCGTTAACCAAAAAAAAACATTTTCAGGAACAAATGGCAATAACACCTTGTGCAAATGCAAACCAACAAGAAATTAAAATACACATTTAGGCATTCATCTTTTTTAATTGAGGCAGGGAATGTGGGCCAATGGCTGAGGGTGCTGGGCAACACACAAATTAAACATTAATAACAAAAATAAATGATTAACGAAATCATAAACAGGTCAGAGGGCTTCCATCTACTTAAGGCATTCTCTAGTCAAAGGCGAGAAGAATCATGGCATGGCCTCCATGTCTGAAACTCACAAATACAAAAAAGGCATTTTAGGAAAAAAACGTACTTGTTTAATTATCTTACCTACAAGCAGAAGTTCGCTGTGCTGGCCCCACATGAAGACAGAGCCAAAAAAGGCCATGTAGAGCAGGGTGCGCAGCGCCATCTTCATCTTTGTAGGATCTTGAAATTGGTTGGTGCAATTTTAGGGTGCTTTTTTTCTGATGGTACGTGAGGGGGCAAGCAATGAAGGGGAGGAGAGTGTGGGAGGCGGATGGGGCAAGCAATAACTTTGGAGGGGGAACTAAACAAGCAACGACGCAGGAGTGGTGGTAGGAGTGAAGGGGGCAAACAACAACGGTGGTTGGGTGGTGTGGGTTGGGCAAGCAGCAAAGCAGGAGGGGTTGAGGGACGGGATAAGCAACAATGCGAAAGGGAGAAAGGGGTGCAAGTAAAAGTAAAAGAAAGTGCCTCTGAAAGTTGTGAATGGTCAAGGGAAGCAGTACTTGCCCAATGCTCCAGGGTAGGGACAAACACATGAAGAGGAGGTAAAGCTGGCACTCACTGACCAAAGAGAACAATGAAATGAGAGTGACGATGAAGCTAACCAATGGTAAGCAATGGGTAGGCTCTGTAAGTAAACAAAATGTCTCACAAGCAACAGAATATGCGCTGTCTCAGGCAAGGGCTAAAGAATGGGGTGTGGGAAGGGAAGAGAGCAAACTGTCAAAGAGACCAAGACTCCTGCCAAACATACCGAAGGGCATAAAACAACAGACAGGTCCCCTAAAAAATTTAGGGGAGCTAGGGTGAAGGCACAAGATTGTTTAAAGGGGGGGGGATCCTGCTTGAGGGGAAACAGCCTTTATCACGCAGGTAAGTACCTTGCAGGTATCTTCACCACGCAGATATTTTATTAACAACATACTTTTTATGTTATTTGCAAAATGTGATTTTAGGTTTAGGAATGGGTAGAGGTAAAGGGAGATATGGGTGATTTTAGGGATTAGGGGTGGTTAGAAGTAAAGCACGGTAAGGGAGATTTTAGGATTCAGTTTTCGGACGAGGTAAAGGGAGGTAAGGGTGATTTTAGGATTCTGATGTGGGCAGAGGTAAAGGGAGGTAAGGGTGAATTTAGTGTTTAGGGGTTGGTAGAGATAAAGGGAGGTAAGGGTGGTTTTAGGGATCAAGTGGGTAGAAGTAATGGGGGGGGTAAAGGAATTTTAGTGTTGGGAGGTGGGTAGAGGTATATGGAGGTAAGGGCGATTTTAGGGTTCAGGACGGGTAGAGGTAAAGGGAGATATGGGTGATTTTAGGAATAAGGGGTGGGTAAAAGTAAAGCACAGTAAGGGAGATTTTAGGGTTCAGTGGTCGGCAAAGGTAAAGGGAGGTAAGGTTGATTTTAGGATTCTGATGTGGGCAGAGGTAAAGGGAGGTAAGGGTGAATTTAGTGTTTAGGGGTTGGTAGAGATAAAGGGAGGTATGGGTGGTTTTAGGGATCAGGTGGGTAGAAGTAATGGGAGGTAATGGAAATTTAGGGTTGGGAGGTGAGTAGAGGTTTGTGGAGGTAAGTGCGATTTTAGGGTTCAGGACGGGTAGATGTAAAGGGAGGTAAGGATGACTTTAGTGTTCGGTGTGGGTAGAGGTAAATGGAGGTAAGGGTGATGCTACAAGTTCTTAACAACTCGTAATCCAGTTGTTTTGCAAGCAAAACAAAAAAAAGAATCAAGTTGCCAAGGAAGCAAAACCAAAAAAAGGACTACAACCTGAGCACAAGCAGTGCAGGAGAATACAAATCAAGAAATAAATCAGTACTTGGTACATGATTCAGGGAACAAACAAACACACAGCGACAAACTGAAAGCAGACACTCTCCCACACAAGCTCATGAATTAAAAGCAAGAAAATAGGAGTGACAATCAAGCCAATTATTGGTAAGTAATGGGTGGGCCTAAACCCCTTATTACGTTTCTTTTTGTAAGTAGCAAAAAATCTACGAAAGCAACAGCACATGCACTGTCTCAGGCGTGATCTAAAAATTCCAAATATTTTTAGCTTCATTGTAAAACACATTACAATGTCAGTATACATCAAAGAAAATGTGTTTGTCTGAGTATCAGAAAAAAATTAAGCAACAATTAATAATAAACTAAACTTAGTGGGCTTAGGGTTCAAATTGCCTGGATATATTCAGTAATTCAGCTTGTCATTCGGCTTCGAGACTAGCATAGATGGTACTACCAAGCAGAATAATATAACAGGTTCTTCGGGTGGATAGTATGATCAAACATTTCACAGAGGTGTCCAAGCAAGATGACATGCTAGTCATGTCTGCCAAGTGCTCCTACTCTTTTGGCTGAATCCTTGTGAATATCATATATTATTTGTGACTCTATGCTGTCCCTGAGTATCCTCACACCTCTCTGACAGATCGAGCACCTTCTCCTGTGGGGAAAAAACTTTTGTGGGGACCAGAGAAAGTCTAAACTGTTCCAGAGAACATCGGCGGTGCTATGGTGCATAGCACAACTGTTTGCAGGCTGCTGCCTGGATCGATGCTGGACCAGTGAGCAGGCAGTGTAGAGTTGTGGATCCGAGACCTGGGTGGGACCAAAGTGCTCCTGTGACAGTCCTGCAATGTGAGTGGGAAAGTGATCCTACACACCATTTTGATTGGGCCCAGGCCCGGCAAATGACTACTACCATGCATGGAGGAGGATTGGTGTGGCCACCCAAAGCAGTGAGTGAAACCCAGAGGATGTGGCGGGCCAAGTACTGTAGGACGGCAGAGCGGACCGGAGATCACTGAAGGACAGATGGTTCAGAGAACCCTTCCACTATATTGGATTCGGACATTGAAAGGGACAGATTCAGGAGAGGTGTGCGGCAATTTGAGGGACCAGAGTCTGGCTGCAGCTATCACACGGTACAGGTGAAGCCGCTCGCTATTTTGATTTGGCCTGTCGGCAGAGGATTGGCATGACTGCCGAATGCGGTAAGTGAGGCCTGAATGAGACTAGATGGGACAAAGGCTGTGATATGGCTGACGGACCCAGGGGGCTGCCTGAGATGTTGATGGGTACACTCGACTCACAGCTAGGCATGATGTGTACTGGAGGGGGCCCCGGCAGCAACAGGGTTACAAGCAGGGCGGAGCCTGTGGTGTGGCACCGGTAACATTACTGTCTGCGCTGGACACTCTGTGTGGTTGAGGTTGAATGAGGGGACCAAGAGACAAGATATTTCTTGGTATGCAGAGTGTGGCACCCACTCTCCCACCCCCAGAGCCTGGACCTATTGACTGCCGGCAGGGGGGTCTGGCTTGAGGGGCCTTGGTGAGAGATTGTGCCCCACAGACGTGAGTAATATGGAGTAATATTGAGAGTCAAGTGCAGTTACCCAATGCAATAAATACGAACAGAAACTGGAATTGACACACTAATGCTTGATTGGAGCACACAGTGGGTAAAGACAAAGGGACTAAGCCAACCCAGAGCAACAAAATTGATAAATTTACGATGCCTAGGGATGTGAATGAGCAAGAGCAGATGAAACAACACCGGGAGGGCCCGGGCCAGACTTTGGAGCACTTCCTGACGGACATAATGGCAGAAATACAGTGCTTCAGGATTCTGCTAGAAGGGAAGATTGACTTGGTGTCCATTGAGGTGAATTTTCTTACGTTGACCATCAGAAAGTAGTGGGCAGGGTCATTGCAGCAAAAGATCAGGTGGGTGCGCTGCAACAAGAGGTCAGCCAGCTGAAAGTCGAGGTGACCACATAGACTGCACAATCAGCAAAGCTGGATAAGAGAATAGAATATGCAGAGGGGCACTCTAGGCAGAATAACTTGAGCTTCATTGGATTCCGAGAGAGAGCTGAAGGGCCATGTGCAGAATTGTTCTTGGAGAACTGGATAGTCAATACATTAAAACCTAAGTGACTTTTGAATTTCTTCACGATTGAACATGCCCACAGGTCACTCATGGCACAGCCACCCTCAGGTCCTCCTCCGTGGGTACTAAGTGCAAGCCTCTTAATGACAGGGAGCATTGGATTTCCTGCAGCATGTCAGAATGAAGGGGCAGCCGCACTACGAATACAGGTCAATCTTCCTTTTTCCAGATTATACTAGGAAGGTCTAGGATAAGCATTAAGACTTTTTGCTTGTAAAGTGGAGGCTCAGAGAACGGAACTTAAAGCACAGTTTAAGGTTTCTGGTGAAGCTATGTATTCAGTATGATGTTCAGAATTTCTTTTTCACTTTCCCTGCTGAGGCATGGGCCTGGACTAAGTGAATTTGGCCACCCTTTCAGGTGGCAATGGGTTGGTGATAGACAGGCTCTAGCTGCCAGATTAGGTCTGCAAGGCTACTGAAGGGATCCCAAAAATCTACACAGTGGTCTGCATTTCTCAGTTGGGGAGGATCAAGGCTGCAGGTGGATGGTACCCTGTTAGAAGTTGCTGCAGCAAGCGGTGGAATGGACAGTTTTGAGACTCGTAGGGATCCTGTTCAGTTGATATGTAAGGACATTATGACATAAAAGATCAAAAGGTTTATGGTGCTGCTATAAAAATCAACCATAAAATGATATAAAAGAGCGTTGTGCCAATTAGTTTAAGACTAAAATTGTAGAAAGTTGAAATCCTGCCAAATAAATATTTGGGAGTTTGCAGGAGTTAATGGAACCAGATAACAATGCTTCTGTGAAGGACGCTTTGTTTGAGAAATGTAATCTGCTCGCTGATCACTTCATGAAAAAAATAACAGACATATACTTGAGTTTCTCTAAATATACTGCGCTTGTAAATTCAGCACAGTATACCCAATCAGAACTATGTCCCCCCTCCAATCGTTTTTTTGTGGCTGTCTGGAAGAAGTTGTTCTAGTTGATCTAGAAAGGCTTCATATTTTAATACCCAAAATAAAATTGGGGTCTCCAGGTGACCCATCTAGACCAGATGTGTTAAAAAGTGCTGGCTCTGCTCTCTTTCCCATATTCCTTAATCTGGTGAATCTGTCTTTATCGGATGCTGGAGTGCCTAGAAAATGGAAACAGGCAAAAGTATTCCCCTTATTAAAGTAACCTCCAAGCCCTTGAAGGTTACAGCAGGTGAAAACACTGGGCTTGCACCCTTGACAAATGAGTGACTACAGGGTCCACCCACCTCCACTGCATCCTATGGGGCCATAGAGATGTTTTTAAGGTCATGGGCTATTGTACCTGAGAGGAACTGTAAGTGAATGTGATTGCATATAAGAGTACACTGTTGTTATGATAGTAATAGGATACTGTCCTTATATTTACACTGGGGATCTGTACATTTAGGTCCTGAAGAAAGCCATGTGACCTGGTTGGGCGAGTCTGGATGAAACATGTAGACCGTGAATACGTTTAGATGTAAGGGATCATTGATTTACTCCCATTTTTACATCTCCCTCTGATTTTAATCTTACCCTGACTCCTGTGAATAGAAATAAAATAAATTAGGAGTTTGAGGTAATTTTAACCACACTAACCACAGATCCCATCAAGCCTCAAAACTTAGAAGTGATCCCTCCTTTTGGAGGTGGATCCCACTCCGATACATTAGGTATCAGGAGTGCCAATCCAATGATGAAGCATGCTACTAGTAAATTCTAGTGGGTGAGGGTCTCTTAAAAATCTTTTTGAGACTTCAGTTCTATACTGGCTAGTCTGGGTTCCACTTTCTTGTATTTATAATACCAAACATGTTGCGTCGAGGATCCCTATGTGAAGGTGAAGAGTTGAGGCACTTACTCCTACTCTATTCCTGTCGTGGTTGCAGACTGATGTTTTATTTTGACACTAATGGGGGTGCTGCCAGAATTAGTAATGCTAAATAGGAAGCCATGAATGTTGTGATAAGAGGGGAGTGTATGTCCAAAACATATGGTATTTAAATGCTTCTAGAGAGGAGGCTTTCCTCATTGGAAAAAAGACTTAAAAAGGTGAACAAGGGTCTCCCTGGGCATGCTGGGAAACTGTCTGAATGGATTGACCTGTAGAAGGAGTTCGCTGACAAGTCAGACAGATTGGACCACCATGTCCTTCTTACATATCATCAGAAGCTAAACCAGGATGGGAACAAATCAGATAGATTACTGACTTGGCTCATAAAAAATGAAACACAACACCCCCCATCCTTGTGAGCAAAGATGTTCATGGGGTTGAAGTTCTGATGCAAGTGGGGGTGTACAGACAGAATATGGAGTTGTTTATTTCGAACTACAACAATATCGAGTTTGAAATATCGAGTTACAAGAATATCGACAGCAAGTATATCGTAGCACAGAATATCGACAGTAAGGTAAGAAATATCGTTTTTTTTAATATCGTTTGTAAAAATATCGTTGTTAATAATATCGATATTTATATTAGTGTTCTGTATTTTAGTATGTGTGTTAAAAGTATGTGATGTAATTTTGTGGTATAAGTGTAGTTTTTTTTTAATGTATGTCTTAAATTTTTAGCAGTAATTACTTTTATGAAAATTAATTTTTGCGTATTTTAGTTCTGTAGCGGGTTGTGGGTTTATAGGGGAATAGGGTGGGAAGTAATTTAATTATAAAAAAATAAATATTAATTTTTATTTATTATTATTTAAAATTAATTTATTATTAATTAATTATTAATTGGTTATTAGTTAATATTAATTCATTAATAGATAATTATATTAATTGTGTTTTTTAGGAGCGGGTTGTGGGTTTATAGGGGAATAGGGTGGGAAGTAATTTAATTATAAAAAGGTAAATATTAATTTTTATGTATGAAATTAATTTATTATTAATTAATTTATAATTGGTTATTAATTTGTATTAATTAATTGATAATTATATTAATTGTGTTTTTTTAGGAGCGGGTTGTGGGTTTATAGGGGAATAGGGTGGGAAGTAATTTAATTATAATAAAGTAATTATTAATATTTATTTATTAGTATTTATAATTAATTTATTATTAATTAATTATTAATTGGTTATTTAATTATAATAATTATAATTAATAAGTATGTTAGTTTTAACCCTCTGCTATCCAACACTTTCCCTACTGTTGCATTCACTGGAGTGGGAATAGTAATTTTTACCCCTCCACAATCCAACACTTTCCCTACTGTTACACTCACTGGAGTGGGAATAGTAATTTTTACCCCTCCGCTATCCATTACTTTCCCTACTCTTGCACTGTCTGGAGTGGGAATAGTAATTTGTACATCTCCGCTATCCAATACTTTCCCTTACTGTTGCACTCACTGGAGTGGGAATAGTAATTTTTTCCCCTCCGCTATCCAAAACTTTCCCTACTGTTGCACTCACTGGAGTGGGAATAGTAATTTTTACCCCTCCGCTATCCAACACTTTCCCTACTGTTGCACTCACTGGAGTGGGAATAGTAATTTTTTCCCCTCCCCAATCCAACACTTTCCCTACTGTTGCACTCACTGGATTGGGAATAGTAATTTTTACCCTCCGCTATCCAACACTTTCCCTACTGTTGCACTCTCTGGAGTGGGAATAGTAATTTTACCCCTACGCTATCCAACTCTTTCCCTACTCTTGCACTCACTGGAGTGGGAATAGTAATTTTTTCCCCTCCGCTATCCAAAACTTTCCATACTGTTGCACTCACTGGAGTGGGAATAGTAATTTTTACCCCTCCGCTATCCAACACTTTCCCTACTGTTGCACTCTCTTGAGTGGGAATAGTAATTTTTACCCCTACGCTATCCAACACTTTCCTACTGTTGCACTCACTGGAGTGGGAATAGTAATTTTTTCCCCTCCGCTATCCAAAACTTTCCCTACTGTTGCACTCACTGGAGTGGGAATAGTAATTTTTACCCCTCCGCTATCCAACACTTTCCCTACTGTTGCACTCACTGGAGTGGGAATAGTAATTTTTTCCCCTCCCCAATCCAACACTTTCCCTACTGTTGCACTCACTGGATTGGGAATAGTAATTTTTACCCCTCCGCTATCCAACACTTTCCCTACTGTTGCACTCTCTGGAGTGGGAATAGTAATTTTTACCCCTACGCTATCCAACTCTTTCCCTACTCTTGCACTCACTGGAGTGGGAATAGTAATTTTTACCCCTACGCTATCCAACACTTTCCCTACTGTTGCAGTCTCTGGAGAGGGAATAGTAATTTTTACCCTTACGCTATCCAACACTTTCCCTACTGTTGCACTCACTGGAGTGGGAATAGTCATTTTTACCCCTCCGCTATCCAACACTTTCCCTACTGTTGCACTCTCTGGAGTGGGAATAGTAATTTTAACCCCTCCGCTATCCAATATATTCTCTACTGTTTTAGTTAATGTAGTGTAAAATGAATTTTAAAAAGATTTTTAAAAAATTAATATTTTAATTTGTTATATATGTTTTTGGTTTTTAATTTATATTATTGGTGTATGTGTATATATATGTATTCATAATTTTTAATATGTTTCTTAACAATTTATATGTTATTAAAATAATTATTTATAAATATTAAGTAAGTATATATATTATATTTTAGACATATATATGTTTAATTTATTTTTACATTATATGTATTACTTATAATTTTAAACATTTTCTAATAATTTTAACTATGTTTTTTTAAATTATATGTATTATTTACTTTATTTTACATTATTTTTTTAACATTAAAAAAAAACGATATTTTTAACAACGATATTTTTAACAACGATATTTTTTTTCTCGATATTTTTGTACTTACCATTATGTAGATAGGACTTCAATATTCTGGACATCGATATTTTTGCGACGATATTTTTGTACCTCGATATTCTGTCAGTGATCCGCAAGTGGGCATCAATAATGCATTTGTGACACACCTCAGTCAGTTATATACGCAGTCTCCGGGTGGGGACGTGCAACAATTGGTACTTACCTAGTGGTGCTGGCACTTAGTAGGGTTACCTCAGAATAGCAGAAAATCCTCAGTGCTCCTTTGATGAAGGAAGAACTGGTAGTGGCCATACAGTCCATACTCAAGGCAAAAGTGCCGGACATGAACTGGCTGCCTGTCGAGTTCTATCAGGCTAAAGAGGGGCTACTGCTGGACCGGCTGCTGGGAGTGCATCTCAAGGTGTATGATACAGGCATAATTCTGGACTCAATGCACAAAGCATTGATAACGCTCATACCTAAGCCAGATAGAGATACAAGGGGTCTTGCTGCTTACCGCCCTTTTTTGCTACATAATGTTGATGGGAAAATCCTTAGTAAAGGGCTGGTGTCTAGGCTAATTGGGGTCATACCTTGGCTAGTGCATTAAGAGCCATGCGGGTATATCCTGAGGAGGAACACAATTTGCAGACTGTGTAGATTGCCCCATATAATGCATGACCCTAGGTTGTAGGAGGATAAATATGTCCTTGCCCTAATGGACATTGAGCAGACTTTCAACACTGACAGTTGGGAGTACATGTGGAGGTGCTAGCTTGGCAGGTCTCGGGCAGAGTTTTATTGGGTGGATCAAACCATTATAAACAAATCCACTGGCAAGGGTGCAAACTGACTGGGTGGTCTCAGTGCGGTTCACATTGGAGTGGGGAACACAGCAGGGATGTCCGCTCTCCCCTTTGTTATTTGCCCTTGCCATGGAGCCACTGCCCTGCCGACTGTGAAGTGTGTTGAGATTCTGTTGGATTCAAGTTGGGGAGACTACCCATGGTGAGTCCCTACATGCAGATGATGCAGAGGTTTATGTATGTCAGCCTACCTCCTCGATTCTGATGTTGTTACATGCACTAATGGAATGTCATAACTGTGCATCAATTGTAGAACATTGAAGCTCCTCCACTGGGATGCCTTCCTGGACTGGAAGCTTTGCAGGTACCAGTAGTGGGGCTGGACTGTGTTGTCACATACTTTCACTATCTGGGAATAAGTATTTCATACAACAACACTGAGAGCTACCAACTAAAAATGGTTCCTGTGCTAACAGGACTCTGTGCCTCCATAACATTTTGGACTACACTTAAGGGCATATTTATGAGCCAGTTTCCATTGCGTTCACACCCTGCAACTTGGTACATGTGCGACGCAAACCATAAATGTGAGTGGCTCCATAAATCTGGGGAAAAGCAATGCAGTGCAAATTGCTGCATTGTCTTACTCTGTTCTAGGGAGGTGTTCCATGGGCATTGCGTGGTTTGTCCCATGCAACTCCCATGGTTTTTGATGCATTCCCAGATTTACCAAAGCTGGTAAACCTGGGAATGCACCAAAAAGATTCGCCTTCCCAAGGAGAGGCATAACGGGGAGACCTATCTTTATTTCTCCTCACTACTTCCTCTTTCTATGTGTACTTCATTCTGCAGCATACGTAGATAGAGGAATATGCCTCAGGGGTTTGTTTTTATGCAGGAAGGTCCACCTTCCTGCACAAAAACAAAGCTGCATGCAACTCAGGCATCCTTGCACCATGGTGCAAGGGTGCCTGTGTTGGTACTAGGCTTCCAGAAGGGCGCCAGTGCAAGGGAAAAGGCAGGAATGCACTGTATTCTTTTCAATATTGAGTATTCTTGCCCTTTCCCTGTCACACAGACTTGTGAGGTGACTTACTGCGCTGCACTAGGTGTCAATCTCATAAATCTGCCCCTAAACTTGTTGGTTATGGGCAGAGTATCACTGGCAAAATGGTTTTTTGTGCCGCAATGCCTATACGTGTTTCAAAGGGCGATGGCCGACTTGCTGCAGAGGATATTCATGGAACTAGATTTGCTGCTTGTAGAGCTGTTCTGGGCAGGGAAACTAATCAGAGTCAAGCTGACGATGTTGAAGAGGGAATGGGCAAGGGGAGGTCTGGAGTAGCCTGACATGGAGTTATATTGCATATCGACTCAGCTACAGCATACTGTACATTGACTAACTACGGTAGAAATGTTTGAATTGTCAAATAGAAAACAGCTGATCTCCTTCCTTTACAGAGCTCTTTGGGTGCATAGGCCATTTCAGAGACTGGCGGAGTGGGCAAAGGGCAGGAAGCAGTGCCAGATGTGATTACTGATGAGGAGTGGGATAGGGTGTGCAGCAGGGTCCGACAGGTGTGCAATAATGCACGCACGCTTTAAGGTAATTCAATATAATTAGTACATATGACTTACCTGGCCCTATTCAGCTCTATAGAATTTATCTGGGATGCTCTTCTGGTTGCCCTTGTTGCCAGATTGAAGGGACGGACTTAGTACATCTTGGGTGGACATGTCAGGGAGTGGAGAGCTCCTGGTTAGATGTACTGGACAAACTTGCCCGTTGCAGTGGCCATGAGACACAGGCCATGATACAACAGTGTTTGCTGTTATTGTTACCCAAAGAAAAGAAAGGGAACATGGCTAGGTGATTTCTACTGCTAGGTATGGTTCTAGCAAAAAGAAGTATAGCTGAGTGTAAGGATGGCGCAAATAGATAGATGGACTCAAAGCATAGTTTAACTCCTTAACTACTGGGGCACCCCCCCCATCTCTTCTCCCCACACCGTGCTGAGCCCTTTTTAGGAAATTTGGAGTAGTTTGCGCTTAGGGCTCAATAACCTTTTTCCACATAAGGTATCCATGCCAAATTTGTGTCCTTGTTTTCCAACATCCTGTGGATTTTAAAATTACCCAGGATTTATGGATTCCCCTGGAGGGAACCAAGAAAATAGGCAAAATATAGCTACATTTTAGGTTGGTGGGAAAACTAGGAAAAAAGTGCTCCAGACAGAAGTGTCTGGTTTTCCCCTAAAAATGGAATCAACAAATGGTTTGCTGTGCTAAAGTCACCATCTTCCCAGCTTTCAGGAACATGCAGAGCTAAATTAAAAAAAGTACTTTTTTACCACAGTTTTGGCATTTTTCAAAGAGATACCCATTTTTCCTATTTTTGTGCTCTCAACCTACTTACAGTTTGTGGCGGAAATCAGTGTAAAACGCATGGGTGTTCCAGAAAAGCTATAGATTTCTGAAAAGTAGACACAATTCCAAATTCACAAAGGGTCATATGTTTAGGTCCCTTAAGGTGTTCTCAAAGAAACTAACTGTTGAAATAAAGTAATATTGAAAATGAGTAGGAAAAAATGGCCATTTGTGATCTGTAACTTTTGGTCACAATGGTCCAATTACAAAAGCAACATACCATTACATCCGCTAGGCCCTTCTGGTTGCAAGGGTATATAGGGTTTGTAGGTTTCCCAAGAACCCAAGGTACCTATAGCTGACAACTGGGCTGCACCGTACAATTGTTTTTCATTGTGTACCGATTATAGACCAATTCATATGGTCAAATATGTAGAGTGAAAAATGGGTATCAAGGAAACCTATGTATTTCTGACATGAGCACAAGATATGGAGTTCAGCAGCAGTGGTTATTCGTACATCTGTGCATTTGTGCAGTACCTGTACTAGCATATGATTTGGAGGGTATTTTTCAAAATGCCTTCTTTCTTACACACTGGATTGCATTTGGAAGGCACAAATGCAGCAAAATCCAATTGGTAATAACAAATGTTCTACTATTCTATGCTCCAACACATCTGCCGAAAAAAATGGCACCTCACTTGTGTCGGTAGGCCTAGTGCCTGCGACAGGAAGCGGCCCAAAACGCAACATGGTTACATCACATTTTAACACTCAAAACTGACTCTATTTGTGCAAAGTGGGTAGAGGGAGATTTTTTTGCCCTAGCTCAGTAGGCAGCTAGGGAAACCTAGCAAACTTGCCCATTTTAAAAAACTAGACACCTGAGGGAATCCAGGGTGGGGTGACTTGTGTGGCACTTCCCAGGTTTTTTTACCCAGAATCCCTTACAAACTTCAGACTTTGACTAAAAAACAGTTGGCCTTTGTTCTCCAAGAAGGCACCAATATTTCACAGCCACCATAAAGCTGACAAAGATTATTAATTTGTAGTTCTCTACTATGAAGTGCTCAGCCAAACATGCATCCTTGAAGATCAAATTGCGAACTCTTTTGTCAATAATCGGGCCACCACTGGCCTTGGGGTTGCACTTACAGCGGAGCCTGGCCAGGACACAGCGAGTGAGCTCAATTGCAAAACGATTTGAAAGGTCTTGTGCGGCTACCATTTTGGAAAACATCATTCCAAATCGTCAGCTAGATTGCATTATATTTTTTCAGACATTCCAGTTATGCACACTGACATGACCTTCTCATTACTCGAGAGGAGCAGGGCAGACACTGAGGGGTCGATTCCGATCTCTGCCGGTAGGGCTCCGAATCGGATTCGGCTTTACCGGATCCGATTCGGACGCCCTGTTTCCGAGTCGGATGTGCGTCCGGGCGAGCGAGTACGATGCGAACGTACGCGAAATCGCTGACCGACTCGTTCGCGGGACCCAACCGCTCCGACCGACTCGCACGGACACGACTCGCACCGCGCAATGGAGACGTTCCCCGGCCGGGTAAGTACGATGCGTGCCGCAAGCAGTCCGACCGACTCGCGCCGTCTGGCTCGAGAGAGCAGTCGGAGCCGCACTTTGGGGGTCCGTGTCGGACCCCCCTGTACGACTAGCCACGCGAGTCGCACACAGGGGGGACCCATGGGTCCCCCCTACCTGTGCGTGTACGGCGCGACCCGCTTCGACACATACCCGCTATAGGGGGCGCCCTTGTTCGCCTCGCACCCATTGAGTCAATGGGAGCCCGCGTATGCATTGTACGACCGGCTCCCATTGACTTCAATGGGAGTCCGACCTAATCGAGTCCGATAGCATGCGAACGCATCGTACTCGTTCGGTCGGACTGCTAGGGTCCGATTCGGTCGGAAATCTCTCCGGGTCCGGCTCGGTCAGAGAGATTTCCTGCCCGAATCGGAATCGGCCCCTGAATGTGGATATGACCCAGTAAAGGTAGTTTAATATGTACATCGAATGCGCGCTATGCAGGCGAGTTGTGACAATGAGCGTTACAGTGAAAATATGATTTATTTTAAACAAAGCCTGAAAAAACACACTGCTGTATTGTGATATGCATTCATCATATTCAAACTCAACTTCGAGGTATGACTACTTTCACTTTTATCATTGAATGTTCATAGTGTATTATAAGTGTAAGGTTTTTGAGCTTACAAGCGTATTGAAAACGGCTTCAACTGTTGTTAACATACGAGTTGTTGATGTTTTTGTAGTCTGAGGCTAGGTGTAACATGATTTGTTTTGCAAGGTATGGATGCCTAGAGATGAAAAATTTGTGATAGTAAGTCATCACACTTTGCCTTTTGTCTGATACTATCGGATTAGCAACAATAACCGAAAAAAATAATGGTTTTCATATTTTTGACAAATAGCATACAAATTCATAATAATATATGGAAAAATAAATCTAATTCCACTAGATTGGTTAAATTCAATATTATTTAAAAATAATTATGATAATTAATTGTAATAATAACAATATAGGGGCCGATTACGATGGCGGTCGGTGTCAGTACCGCGGTGCCGGCGGTGCGGAAAAATGCCTTTTACCGCCCGCCAGCAGCGGTCCTCACGGCCGCCATATTATGAAGGGCAAATATGCCCCATTTCCCGACCTCCGCGGTGCAACGCCGACCGCCATGAAATTGCGCCCGCCACCGCGCCGGTGGGAGCCAATGGAGACTCACCGCCGTGCGGAATGACGTCCCGTCCGCTCAACAAATTAGGATGCGCCAAACAACCCGTCGAACCGCAGGGGAGAAACCGCCCTTCCAGACACGGCGGAATCTCGACAGCGGAGCGTGAAACGAGACTTCCGGAGCCCTCCACCCGGAGCCGAACGCCATGGATCCAGCACTACACGATCTCCCGGTGCTGTACGTGATACATCACCAGGTCAACGTCGCCCGCCGCGGACGCCGCCGCAGGTACGTAAAAAAAACACAATACAACACAAAACAGAACACAAATTCCATGGGCTGAAACAGGGCACCTGGCCACACCAGACACACTGGTGTGGACAGGAACACATCCATCAGTGTACCCACACATGTCTCATCTGGCACCAATTCACACCCTGCATCAAGCCCACCAAATTACCGCGAACATAATGTAATGTGTTGCTGACGACACCGCAGCGGTGAGTATGCGGGAAATCTATTGCACAAAGCAGAATGCATGTACAGCAACGGTCAGGCCAGAAAGACCACAGGCCACCACCACCACCCACCACCCACAGCTCCGCCGCACACAGCAAGAAACATGCCAATCCCCCCCCCTGTGCACCCCCATGTCCAACACCAAGCGAGCTAAATCCACACCCAGCAGCACACAACTAACACCTAGGGAGACAGACACAGCAGCATTGGGTGTAGATTAACACACAGCACAGAGGCACAGGCCCAGGGCAACACACACACACACCACAACACCACATACATGGCAAGAAAGCTGAATACAAGCACAAAATTAACATCCACACACACAAGGAACATACAGACTACTGGACACACACCCTGCCAACTCACACAGACATACCCCACACCGACACACAGCCACATACACAGACTACATGCCACCAGCAATGGAGCACAACAGAGAGGAAAGCAAAAATGATGTGCACACAAATGGGAGGGCAAGGAGACAACCAACAACCAGGTGAACAGACACATGCAGGACAAGGAACCTAGAACAACATCCACACCCCATCCAATCACATGGCTGGCACAGTGAGTGAAGTCAAACAACAGTCACCTCAGTGCAACAACTCAGGGAGACAGCAAGGTAACCCATGTATAGGGACAGGGATGAAAGGAAGGACCTCAAGTCAAACAGTGAACAGCAAGTACACATGAGTATCACACAGGGCACATTGGCACACTCAATGACTGTCAAACACAAGTAGGAGTCCCCAAACATACCCCCTCATATCTGCAGCACACAACCCCAATGCCAGACACACAGAAGGGCCTACATAATGTCCAGACAAGATACAGACAAACAATCAAACCCCCTGGGGGCATCCACAAACATCACACACACACAGGGATTTCAGTACCAACGTCTGCACCAAAACAAAAATGGCAAACACAATTCAAAACAGAAACACATACAGAACCACAAAAATAACACACATCACCTGTGCAGCCAAACTAGGGGAAGGCAATGGGAGCACACACACAACAGGAGTGCACCACCTCATCAGTCAGGAAAAATGCATAGGCTACATACCACAACACAGACAAGAAGTGCACCATCACAGAACAACACAGACACATCAAACACACAACAGATGCACAACACCACAAAGCACATAGCAAACACAGCAGTACATCAGGGGATGTACACTAGGACAGCACAAGGCAACATACACCCACAGCACTGAATGCACAACAAGCAGTGTGTGCACACAAACACACAACAGTCCCACACAGCCATGAGTCACACGCCATTAACACACACATCAACACACACGACAAAGCCACAACCAACACACCGTACAACCCTTGACCACCCAAATGCACACCATGTAAGTAACCGTTGTGACTAGGATGACTGCCCATCACAACATGACTACACATCTACACTGCTAGGCATACATGAAAGCAAGAACGCACATACATGTTGAGCCTGGTCAGCCTGCCTGCAATCCCGTGTATATGACCCCTCTATGTGTTTGCAGTGCCCACATACCAGGATGCAGTAAAACTTAGCCAACAGCAACAAGGAAGGAACATGAGTCTGGTATGTCACCGAAAACAACATCACTGACCCCACAAGTATCCGAGTCATGAAGAACTGAAGTCCCCGTCACCCCTGTAAAAAAATGATAAGTCAAACAAGCAAGTGGCACAGTTGAAGTGGCACACAGAGCATGTGGCCCAGTAAATGTTAGACATACAGGAAAAGCCTTATTCAGTAAGGACAATGACACAACTGACAACATGAGCAACTGTTTTTATTCACAAATAGCACTGATAGGCAACAATATCAGACAAGACCAAGGCACAAGATGCAGAGCCTGAACATGAGAAGCTGCACAGGCAGGGGACAAACTGCAAGGCCAGTGGCCAGTCCAAGGTGCTGACAGAGTCAATGAGAAGCTGCACAGGCAGGGGGCAAACTGCAAGGCCAGTGGCCAGTCCAAGGTGCTGACAGAGTCAATGAGAAGCTGCACAGGCAGGGGGCAAACTGCAAGGCCAGTGGCCAGTCCAAGGTGCTGACAGAGTCAATGAGAAGCTGCACAGGCAGGGGGCAAACTGCAAGGCCAGTGGCCAGTCCAAGGTGCTGACAGAGTCAATGAGAAGCTGCACAGGCAGGGGGCAAACTGCAAGGCCAGTGGCCAGTCCAAGGTGCTGACAGAGTCAATGAGAAGCTGCACAGGCAGGGGGCAAACTGCAAGGCCAGTGGCCAGTCCAAGGTGCTGACAGAGTCAATGAGAAGCTGCACAGGCAGGGGGCAAACTGCAAGGCCAGTGGCTAGTCCAAGGTGCTGACAGAGTCAATGAGAAGCTGCACAGGGAATGTGTGTCACCAAACTCCGCCATGGTCAGCAACACAGTCTGGTGTGTCACGATGGGCAGCACAGGTACCGGTGTGGGAGAGATAGGTCTGTGACGTTGATCAACATTCATACTTGGCTGTCAGTCTGACTGGGAGCTGACTGTGTGTCGGGCACTGTTGGACCACTTGACTGGGGAGTGAGACGCCCAGCTGAGGAAGAGCTATCAGTGGCCTTGGACGCTGGAGGGCTGCTTGGACCACGTGGTGTAGTGGCACGTGGAGGTGGACTCAGGCCGACGTGGGACACAGTGTGGGAGGGAGACAGTGGAGGGGTGCCTTTCCACTTCTTGGGGATTCTAAATGGCTTGCCTGTCTTGGTATCAATGGGAAGTGGTGTGGACACAAACGGCACACTCATCACCAAGGCTGCCGCAGGTGCACACGCTGGACCACCCTTTGGGGATGTGCTGGATCCAGAAGGACGCTTAGCCTGGCATTGCCTCTGCCCCTCCATCCCCTCTTTACCCTGTGTGCCCCCTACAGTGCCCTCCTGTCCCTGCTTCACTGGACTTGGAATGGGAGTAGAGGTAGTTGGTGAAACAGCCTTGGATACCTTACTATGTGTAGCCTTGCCAGGCCCCACCTTCACAGTGGGCATGGAGAGTGTCTGCATGCCTTTGCGAGACGTTTTTGGGACCACAGAGTCTGTGGCCGGGGATTGCTCTGAGGCTTGTGACCCTGAGTACTTCCTCCTTGAATCATGTGCCTTTGCAACGCCTGACGGGCTCTTCCCTTTGCGCTCTGGGGTTGTTTTTTTCTTCGTAGGGGAAGGTGTCTGTGACCTTGACCGCTTGGGCTGCTGCTGCTGTGTGCTACGTGTGCAGTATCGTGACGTTGAGGTGTGTGAAGCGTGGTCACCGTCGTCAGACGTCGCTACTGGCATGGGGGTGGACAAAGGGACTGGAATTGGACTACGAGATTGAGCCAGTTGAAGTGCAGCCGCCATTGTGGAGGACATTGTCTGGACAGTGCGGTGCAGCCCACCCACGTCTGAATGGATGCCCTCCATAAAAGCTAACACCTGTGCCAATTTGCGGTCGTGGTCTGACAATGCATTGAGGAGCCCTGTCTGCCCCACACACAGCTGGCGCATAAGGTCCACACACTCTGCACTGATGGCAGCAGGGGGCACAGGGGCAGGGGCAGCGGTGCCTGGAATGAAGGACACTCTTCCCCTCTTTGTGGTGCGAACACAGGCAGCAACAGAGGAAGTGGCTGGGAGGGTGGGCACTGCACGCTGTGTGCTGGAAGATGTAGCAGACTCTCCGTTCCCTGTGTCCTCCAAGATGTCTGCACCACCGCCGTCATCAGATGATGTTGAACTTTGCGTCTCGGGCTGTGATTCCTCCAGCATACTCCTATCCCCCTCCGAGGCGCTGGTCACATCTGTGTCACTGGGATCCTGTGCAGCTGTTGTGCTTGTTTCACCACCACTGGTGTCCGTCCCCTGTCCCTCCGTGCCC
This sequence comes from Calotriton arnoldi, assembly GCA_963921515.1. NCBI lineage: Eukaryota > Metazoa > Chordata > Amphibia > Caudata > Salamandridae > Calotriton > Calotriton arnoldi. Next base: position 1,215,631 of record CAWUFW010004597.1, on the reverse strand, counting down.
ACGGGAGATGCTGCATAACAGAGAGACATGTAGGGTCAGCAAAGTGACAGCAACAGGACAAACATATTCAAGCAAAGCAACACTGAGGATGACAAAGTCTACATGTTGCAGGCCACCCCGTGCAATCTCACCATGCAGACACACTTCACTACCTCAAACAGTGCGTACAAACATCTAAACACGGCATAGCTGAGCCATGTGATGGGCAGACAGCACAACATCATGCATGTTGGGGCGTACAAACACTAACACCAATGGACCAGGCCTGCAGCACACCACCCACAATGCCATTGAAATTCCCAGGATTGGAAAAACATCAGTAAGTGCATGTATGTAAAATCCGTGACTGCCACACCCAGCACAGGGGCCACTTACAACCCACTGCATCACAGTAACCACATCACGTACACCAGCGCAGGGACAGGCTTGGTACACATGCAGCCACTCACAGACAAAATCAACCTTCACAGAATACTCACCCCTAGCTTGCTGTTGATGCTCCTTCAAACGTGCGTCCAGCTCAGGCTGTGTCACAGCCAAGATGCGGCACATCAGTGGTGTCAAGCTGCGTCGTGACAACCTGCCACTGCGAGGGAGTATCCCCAGTGTCATCTCGGCAACGTTCTTTGCCAGTCGTGATATGTCGTCCCACCTCTTGTGGCAGTGGGTGCGCCGGCAGTTTGACACTCCCAGAGCCCGCACCTTGGTTGCAATGGACCTCCACACGGCCTTACGCTGGTGTACCTTGAGCTGCAGGTGTGGGAGACAAGAGGGGGAAAACATCAGTGACACACTCTCATGGTAAAACCTCTCTCTGAACAGTGGCATGACACAGACTCATCTCCACACGGCAGATATGGGTCATTGATGTACACTCATGCCAACCACACACGTATCACACTCTGTACAGTCAGTGATGTGTCCTTGTCACATTGGGCGTGGACAGTCCATGCCAGGTAGAATCACGCAGAGATGGACAACGAGGAGCCACACAAACAGTCACATGAACAATAACTGTCCCGAAACATGCATCACCAGATAGCTGTCACACCATATGGATGTGTACACAACACATGTCCATCCACCCTTCATGTCCATGCATTTAATGTGTGGGTTGCATACACCCCCTTAACAACTAGGAAACAGCATGTCAGCCAGTGCATTACACAACCCCACACTCTCAGGCACATACACCATCTGATCGACTACATGTGTGCCCCCCTTGCACTCACACCCCCACTGTTGGAGACTTACCACAACATTTGGGCCACCATATAGCCGTGGGTACTGTGTCAGCACCTCGTCCACCAGGACATCCAGCTCCTCGCTTGTAAATGGACTGGCAGGGATCTTCTCCGTCCTAGCCATCACTGTGGACATGAGACGTCAGCGGCGGCAGTGGGCGGTGAGGGGTCCCATGCAGCAGTCCCTGGAGGCAGCAGCAGGTGAGGTGTCTCAGACAGCAGTCCCTGGAGGCAGCAGCAGGTGAGGGGTCCCAGGCAGCAGTCCCTGGAGGCAGCAGCAGGTGAGGGGTCTCAGGCAGCAGTCCCTGGAGGCAGCAGCAGGTGAGGGGTCCCAGGCAGCAGGCTCTGTGAGCAGTGGAAATGTGGTGCTCCCTTCCACACATATATAGGGCCCTGGACTCATTTCAGTGGTCATAGTCCTCTGCCATTGGTGTTCCAGGTCAGCCTTCTTCAAAAGCATCCAATGACCGCATCCGCGGGGGTGGAGCACGCCTACCGCAATTTTTGAATCTGCAACATGCCACCGCGATAGCGGTCCCCATTGGCTGCAAGGGCATGGTTCATGGCGGTGACACACCGCGGGGTCCTGGCCGGCGCTACCGCGGTGGTGCATCTTACAAATGCATCCTATCTCCGCATCCGCTGGGGGCAGAGCACGCCTACCGCGATTTTTGAATCTTCATCATGCCACCGCGATAGCGGTCCCCATTGGCTGCAAGGGCATGGTTCATGGCGGTGACACACCGCGGGGTCCTGGCCGGCGCTACCGCGGTGGTGCATCTTACAAATGCATCCTATCTCCGCATCCGCTGGGGGCGGAGCACGCCTACCGCGATTTTCGAATCTGCATCATGCCACCGCGATAGCGGTCCCCATTGGCTGCAAGGGCATGGTTCATGGCGGTGACACACCGCGGGGTCCTGGCCGGCGCTACCGCAGTGGTGCATCTTACAAATGCATCCTATCTCCGCATCCGCTGGGGGCGGAGCACGCCTACCGCGATTTTTGAATCTGCATCATGCCACCGTGATAGCGGTCCCCATTGGCTGCAAGGGCATGGTTCATGGCGGTGACACACCATGGGGTCGTGGCCGGCGCTACCGCTGTTTGATTGCCATAGAGTGACATGGGTGACCGGGATGTGGCTGGTGGAGCATGACAAACGCCATCTGCAGCTATGTAGAGGGCCATCACTAACACCAATGTGTCATGTGCAGCACATGAAACACTTGCGTCAGTGGTGGGCATCGACACAGGTTCAAATGGTGGTTGGCATGCTCCGCCACCCAATTCACGGACAGTATGTGCGTCCGCTATGGGGAATATGCAGCATCACATCGTACACTCTGTGCGTCATTGTGTTTATGGGGCACGTTTAAGGCACCTACGGACAGTTCTTGTTGTGTGTGGATCAATGGTCATTACTGTACTACGCACAGTGGATACGTACAGTGGCACATGGCACTGGATATTATTGATATGGTCTCCTGTCACAAATGTCAGCCACTGTGTAACGTCTCACAGCAAATGGAACACTGTACTCCATTATGTTAAGCAATAATTACACACAATGTTGCATCTGCCACCCATGCTGACCACTATCTCACACCTGAGCCCATGTGTTACACTGAAAACCCAGATGAACTCATTTATTCAGCATGACTGTCATCATTGGAAACAGATGTCACCCTGTTGTGTTATTGCTAAGACCAATTACATTCCGCATGTTATGTCTTTGTACACACTGGCAACTCCTGCAGTGTATGTCCACATGTACAGGGGGGGGCTCGACCTGCTAAAGGATGACGAGTACTTCAGCACCACAACTGGCATCCGTTGCATTATTATTGTTTGTCACTTGGGTAGACGGCCAGAGCAGATGTCTTTGCTACATGTCTGCCACCTGTAACCACAGGGACCTATATGGTAGTGTCAGGTCTGTGCTCATGTTGTTTGGACTGTTGTATGTGAATCAGTGACATGTACATTTCAACAATGGTGCTTAGCTAAACTATGTTTTTGAGTGTTGTGCTGTGTTCCGGTGCTACTCACCTGCCACCAGTGCATGTCCATTGTTCACATCAGGAATGTTGCGTTGGCAGATGGACTGCATGCACGGTTGTGGATTGTGCTAACTGTATGGAATATAGTATGCGACATTTGTCCACAGGCTATGGGTGTCCAGTTTTGCCTGTGCAATGTGTGTGCACTGATTAGCGGGAATTGTCTGCAATGTTGGATGGTCAGCACAAGTGACACACGTGTGCAGTGTGTTGCCACCAACACTAGTGTATGTGCATGCTATGGGGTGCTAGCCATCCTTGCTCACCATCTATTCCAGCACTGTGTGGGTGGATCACATCTGCTGGTGTATCAGGATGGAGTGGGCACCCAAGACAGGTGAGATGTACCTTGACTGTTGTGCCTGTGACACTCATCCAACTCCGACATTTGGGCAATGTGAGGTACCAGTGTCCCACTACTCATGCACAGCCAGCATGTTTGTTAGATGTGGGATATTGATTGTATGCTGTGTTGGGCCTGACAGCCTGTGTGGAATGAGGGCCAGGATGCATGTCCTTTGGGACGTGGTGTAAAATTACATCCACTGGTGTCAGGTGTCTGAGCCAGTTGTCCATATGTCATGCATACAGTCTGTTCATGCGTAGACTTGTTGGCATACTGGCTTGGCATTGTCCATGTAGTGTTGTATGTTTGTGTTGTGGCACTGTTGTGTCTTGAAACAGCTGGATGTGTATCACCATGGTATGTGTTGTGGTGCACATGTGTCCTTGGGCAGTCCCTCCTTGATGCTGCATGTAAATGTCCAAAATGGGGGAAGATTAAGGGTGCATACAGGCCCTGCTGATCACGTCCCTCATCTATTGTTAATGTGTGCCACATTGGCTATCTGTGTGCTTGTAGAGAGTATTGGGCAGTGGGGTAATGGTGGCCTGTTACAGTGGTACACATACTCTGCACAGGCGTGACATCATCTGTCACTGTCCGACTTTGTATTCAAGTCAGCAGCAGATATGGCCTGTGTACTGATGACATTGGCACATGTATGGGTTTGGGATGTGAATGTAATTGAATTTGAGTGTGTTCGAAGTGGCACTGAGTACAAAGACAATCCCAATGATCTATCCACATTGTGTTGTTGATGTGTCCCCTGCAATTATTGGCCAAGGAGGTGTGGCAGGTACAGCAGCAACGTGGAAGCCAGCAGTGTCTCTGCTTCACACATGTCCTGTGTCATGTACACCCAAGGCTGAGTCCACCTCAGCTCGATATGTGACTCTTGGCATTCACATAGACAGTGTTCGTATTGTGTCTACTGACTGTGCACATCCATGACAGTTGTACAATTAATCTGTCTCATGTTGGGACAACACTGAATTGCACTGTGTGCTTTCAGGGATGACAGTCAATGTTAGCGCCGTGACAGGACAGACTTTATGAATTTGTGCACATCCTAATTTATGTTGCTATGACGTGTCCCCTTTCATCTCACCTAGGAGGCGACCTAATGTGTTTCGTACCTTCACCCTGCTGGCTAACATGGAGGATACCGACATCATAAGGCGATTCCGTCTGGATCGGACAAACCTCCTGGAACTTTGTGCAATATTGGAGCCACACCTGCTTCCACGCAGGACATACCCAACAGCACTCACGGCAACGGCAAAGGTGATGGCATTCCTACATTTCGTGGCTACGGGATCCTTCCAGCAAACTGTGGGCATTGCAGGGGGATGTCCCAACCAACATTCAGCATGGTGCTACGTGATGTCCTGTTGGCTATGATGCAACACAGGGACCAATTCATACATTTCCCCAGGCGGCATGAGTTGGCGGATGTGAAGGGCGAATTTTATGCACTTGGACACGTTCCTAATGTAGTTGGTGCAATAGATGGCACACATGTTTCCCTGATTCCACCCCAAGCACGGGAGCATATTTACCGAAATAGGAAACATTATCATTCCATCAATGTGCAGGTGGTGTGCCAGGCAGATATGGTCATCTCACACGTTTGTGCAAAGTTTCCAGGATCAGCCCACGATTCACACATAATGCGCAACAGCATTTTACCACAGCTGATGGCCAATCTGGCGCCGGAGCGGGCATGGATTGTGGGTGAGTACAAAGGGTCGAGTCGTGTGCTGTTTGTGTGCCATGCTGTCCTCGGACACATGTCAGACACTCAATCTGTATGTGTCTTTCACACTTAGGTGACTCTGCATATCCCAACGGACCTTGGTTGCTGAGTCCACTTCGCAATCCCAGGACACCAGCTGAAGTGCGCTACAACAATGCCCATGGGAGGACACGTCGGGTCATTGAGCGAACATTTGGACTCCTGAAATCGCGTTTTCGATGCCTCGACAAGACCGGAGGGGCTCTGCAGTACTCACCCGTCAAGGTGTGTCAGATAGTGGTAGCATGCTGCATGCTACACAACCTGGCCGTGCGGAAGGGGATCCCCTTAATCCAGGATGATGATGACCAGCCACAGCCCCCACCTGCAAACACCCAAACGTCAAGTGACGAGGATAGTGGAGAGGAGGAAGGTGTTGGACAGCGTCAGCAGCTCATCAACAACTACTTCACTTGATGGTCAGTGGCAATGTCAATACTGGCTGTTGTCTGATGATGTTGTGCTTGGTGAATATGTGTATGTGAGTTTTGTGACTACAGCATGTTGCAGAGTCAGTGCTGGCTGCAGATGTGTATGGTAAGGGATCTTTTGACACAGCTACTTGATGTCTATGTTGGTACAGTTGCTCCTTGTGACATGTGCAGATTGTCGTACCTTGATGTGCTGTGTTGTGTGATGGTTGTTAGTCCACCACCTGAGTAGCAACTGATGTTCTGTTGTGTTTTCCTAGGTCCCTTCAGCCTCTACTTGCCTGCGGAGTATCCCTGCTCCTGTGACATTGTAATCATGGGTGTGAGTTAACATACTGTGATGAACATGGAACAGTGACAACTACATTGGTGCGTTATTAGTGTTTATTTACAGTGGATACATGTGATGTAGATGTGGATATTTACAGATTTGTGAATGGTGAATAACAGATTTGTCAGTGATGGTAGATGAGACAATAGAGTATACACTAGATCAGTATGGTAACACAGTCCAACAGTCATTTGCCATTCCCACGGCATTGTGTGTGGGGACAGTCTGCAGGGTACACAGCAGGGTGAAGAGGGGTGCCATCATGGCTGGCTACTTGACTGGCTTTTGCCAGGTGCTTTGCCACGGGATGCTCCCAATGATTTTTTCGGGCGGCCCCTTGCTCTTTTGGCAGGGGGGACACAGGTGCATGGCCAGTGGTGTCTGATGAGTCCCCATGCTCGCTGGACGCAGGGGAGGATGGGGGTCTGTCATCCTGCGTCACAACGGAGGGAGCTGTAGGTGTTGGCGGTGCCGCATGCCTGTCCCTGAGGACCCCCACTAGCTGGCCCAGGAGGTCCCTGATTTGGCCCATGCAGGCCACGAGTTGGCCCATGCGGTTGTCAATTGAGCGCAGCATCTGTTGTTGCTCACGGGCATCCTGCTGAGCCTGCCTCAACTGTCCCTGGGCGTGTTCATAGGCCCCCACAACTCTGTGAATGTGTGCCAGTGATTCAGTGCCAGGGTCTTCTTCCCTTTGGGTCAGCCTTGTCCTCACACCTGGCCTGCTGTCACGGCCCTGTTGCCTCCCTCCTGTGGGCACCGGCCTACTCTCCCGTACCTCCGCAGTTGTTGTGGTCTGGTTGGCCTGTGGAGCAGGGCGAGTGTTGCAGGCAGCAGTGGTAGTGGTAGTGGTGGTGGAGGTGGTGGTGGCACAGGTCGTTGCAGCAGGGCTCTGCGTTGATGTTGTTGCTGAGGGTGGTGGGGCTGTGGGGTCCTGGGACACATTACGCCCTGCCACACCAGATGGTCCGGGTTGGTCCTCCTCCTCCTCATTATCCAGGGAGTCTGCATCCGAGGGGAGATGTTCGGGAGCTGGTGACTGGCTGTGCTGGTTGGGGTTGTCGTCCTCTGCAGTCAGTTGTTGGTCACCTGTGGGACAGGAAGTAGATGGTAATTGCCTTACACACCTCAGGGTTGCTGTGTTTGGTGTCTCTTATTTACATGTTATGCTACACACAGTTGCCTTTTTCACACATTGTATGTCTGCACAGTGATGTGCCTCATGCCATGAAGTGGAGTTACATTCATCATTTCACAATGGTGTGACCTGTGATTGGTTAGCATGCCACACGTCTAGTATTGGTGATTTCAATGTGAGGTTGTCATCTGACAACTGGCATGACTACAAGTTGATGTTCAGCATCTTTGCTGATCACTCTGCCTGGCAGACATTACCTGTGTGCATGGACTAGCCATTGTCATCACATGCATACCGTTGACATGTCCTGTGCTTGTATTTCTTTATACAGCAGACCATGCTAGTTTGTTTTTCCCATGGTCCTTCATGATCAGCACCCATGTACGCTACAGAGGGAAGTCTGGGTGATGCATGTCAGAGGCCCGTTTGCTTGGACATATTTGTTGATAGTCACAGTTCTGTTTGTGTCACAGTTACGTACGCTGAGCTGTCTGCATCCTGTCAATGGCTGTGCTTTTCTTTTCTATTTTTGTGTGAAGTAGAGCCTCATGTTGTCATGTCTCTCAATGCTTTTGTTGAGTGATGGTGGTGAGCATGCACTGTCTGATTACCTGTGCAGTGTCACTTTGGTTTTTACTTACACACACATGCTTCTGGGTGGGGTGCTCCATCCTGCTGAGGGGTGGGAGAGGGGGGCCTGTTGGGAGTTGTAGTGCTGCTTCCAGATACACATTCCCCATCCCTGTGAAGATGGCTACCTACCTGTTAGGTGGTGGGGGAGCGATCAATGGCTGACACATGCTTCTGGGTGGGGTGCTCATCCTGCTGAGGGGTGGGAGAGGGGGGTTTGTTGGGAGTTGTAGTGCTGCCTCCAGATACACATTCCCCACCCCTGTGAAGATGGCTACCTACCTGTTAGGTGGTGGGGGAGCGTTCAATGGCTGACACATGCTTCTGGGTGGGGTGCTCCATCCTGCTGAGGGGTGGGAGAGGGGGCCTGTTGGGAGTTGTAGTGCTGCCTCCAGATACACATTCCCCATCCCTGTGAAGATGGCTACCTACCTGTTAGGTGGTGGGGGAGCGTTCAATGGCTGACACATGCTTCTGGGTGGGGTGCTCCATCCTGCTGAGGGGTGTGAGAGGGGGCCTGTTGGGAGTTGTAGTGCTGCCTCCAGATACACATTCCCCATCCCTGTGAAGATGGCTACCTACCTGTTAGGTGGTGGGGGAGCGTTCAATGGCTGACACATGCTTCTGGGTGGGGTGCTCCATCCTGCTGAGGGGTGGGAGAGGGGGCCTGTTGGGAGTTGTAGTGCTGCCTCCAGATACACATTCCCCATCCCTGTGAAGATGGCTACCTACCTGTTAGGTGGTGGGGGAGCGTTCAATGGCTGACACATGCTTCTGGGTGGGGTGCTCCATCCTGCTGAGGGGTGGGAGAGGGGGCCTGTTGGGAGTTGTAGTGCTGCCTCCAGATACACATTCCCCATCCCTGTGAAGATGGCTACCTACCTGTTAGGTGGTGGGGGAGCGTTCAATGGCTGACACATGCTTCTGGGTGGGGTGCTCCATCCTGCTGAGGGGTGTGAGAGGGGGGCCTGTTGGGAGTTGTAGTGCTGCCTCCAGATACACATTCACCATCCCTGTGAAGATGGCTACCTACCTGTTAGGTGGTGGGGGAGCATTCAATGGCTGACACATGCTTCTGGGTGGGGTGCTCCATCCTTCTGAGGGGTGGGAGAGGGGGGCCTGTTGGGAGTTGTAGTGCTGCCTCCAGATACACATTCCCCATCCCTGTGAAGATGGCTACCTACCTGTTAGGTGGTGGGGGAGCGTTCAATGGCTGACACATGCTTCTGGGTGGGGTGCTCCATCCTGCTGAGGGGTGGGAGAGGGGGCCTGTTGGGAGTTGTAGTGCTGCCTCCAGATACACATTCCCCATCCCTGTGAAGATGGCTACCTACCTGTTAGGTGGTGGGGGAGCGTTCAATGGCTGACACATGCTTCTGGGTGGGGTGCTCCATCCTGCTGAGGGGTGGGAGAGGGGGCCTGTTGGGAGTTGTAGTGCTGCCTCCAGATACACATTCCCCATCCCTGTGAAGATGGCTACCTACCTGTTAGGTGGTGGGGGAGCGTTCAATGGCTGACACATGCTTCTGGGTGGGGTGCTCCATCCTGCTGAGGGGTGGGAGAGGGGGCCTGTTGGGAGTTGTAGTGCTGCCTCCAGATACACATTCCCCATCCCTGTGAAGATGGCTACCTACCTGTTAGGTGGTGGGGGAGCGTTCAATGGCTGACACATGCTTCTGGGTGGGGTGCTCCATCCTGCTGAGGGGTGTGAGAGGGGGCCTGTTGGGAGTTGTAGTGCTGCCTCCAGATACACATTCACCATCCCTGTGAAGAAGGCTACCTACCTGTTAGGTGGTGGGGGAGCGTTCAATGGCTGACACATGCTTCTGGGTGGGGTGCTCCATCCTGCTGAGGGGTGGGAGAGGGGGCCTGTTGGGAGTTGTAGTGCTGCCTCCAGATACACATTCCCCATCCCTGTGAAGATGGCTACCTACCTGTTAGGTGGTGGGGGAGCGTTCAATGGCTGACACATGCTTCTGGGTGGGGTGCTCCATCCTGCTGAGGGGTGTGAGAGGGGGGCCTGTTGGGAGTTGTAGTGCTGCCTCCAGATACACATTCCCCATCCCTGTGAAGATGGCTACCTACCTGTTAGGTGGTGGGGGAGCGTTCAATGGCTGACACATGCTTCTGGGTGGGGTGCTCCATCCTGCTGAGGGGTGGGAGAGGGGGCCTGTTGGGAGTTGTAGTGCTGCCTCCAGATACACATTCCCCATCCCTGTGAAGATGGCTACCTACCTGTTAGGTGGTGGGGGAGCGTTCAATGGCTGACACATGCTTCTGGGTGGGGTGCTCCATCCTGCTGAGGGGTGTGAGAGGGGAGCCTGTTGGGAGTTGTAGTGCTGCCTCCAGATACACATTCCCCATCCCTGTGAAGATGGCTACCTACCTGTTAGGTGGTGGGGGAGCGTTCAATGGCTGACACATGCTTCTGGGTGGGGTGCTCCATCCTGCTGAGGGGTGGGAGAGGGGGCCTGTTGGGAGTTGTAGTGCTGCCTCCAGATACACATTCCCCATCCCTGTGAAGATGGCTACCTACCTGTTAGGTGGTGGGGGAGCGTTCAATGGCTGACACATGCTTCTGGGTGGGGTGCTCCATCCTGCTGAGAGGTGGGAGAGGGGGGCCTGTTGGGAGTTGTAGTGCTGCCTCCAGATACACATTCCCCATTCCTGTGAAGATGGCTACCTACCTGTTAGGTGGTGGGGGAGCGTTCAATGGCTGACACATGCTTCTGGGTGGGGTGCTCCATCCTGCTGAGGGGTGTGAGAGGGGGCCTGTTGGGAGTTGTAGTGCTGCCTCCAGATACACATTCACCATCCCTGTGAAGATGGCTACCTACCTGTTAGGTGGTGGGGGAGCGTTCAATGGCTGACACATGCTTCTGGGTGGGGTGCTCCATCCTGCTGAGGGGTGGGAGAGGGGGCCTGTTGGGAGTTGTAGTGCTGCCTCCAGATACACATTCCCCATCCCTGTGAAGATGGCTACCTACCTGTTAGGTGGTGGGGGAGCGTTCAATGGCTGACACATGCTTCTGGGTGGGGTGCTCCATCCTGCTGAGGGGTGGGAGAGGGGGCCTGTTGGGAGTTGTAGTGCTGCCTCCAGATACACATTCCCCATCCCTGTGAAGATGGCTACCTACCTGTTAGGTGGTGGGGGAGCGTTCAATGGCTGACACATGCTTCTGGGTGGGGTGCTCCATCCTGCTGAGGGGTGTGAGAGGGGGCCTGTTGGGAGTTGTAGTGCTGCCTCCAGATACACATTCCCCATCCCTGTGAAGATGGCTACCTACCTGTTAGGTGGTGGGAGAGCGTTCAATGGCTGACACATGCTTCTGGGTGGGATGCTCCATCCTGCTGAGGGGTGTGAGAGGGGGTGTGTTGGGAGTTGTAGTGCTGCCTCCAGATACACATTCCCCATCCCTGTGAAGATGGCTACCTACCTGTTAGGTGGTGGGGGAGCGTTCAATGGCTGACACATGCTTCTGGGTGTGGTGCTCCATCCTGCTGAGGGGTGGGAGATGGGGGCCTGGTGTGTGTTGTAGTGCTTTTTGTCTGTACACATGCATCCCAGTTGGTTTTGTTTAGCTTTGTGCTTTATCAGGTTGAGTGGTGGTTACATCTGTGTGACCTGTTTTGGGTATTGTGGGTCAGACGAATGTCCTTTGGCCTAGGGGTTGTAGGTTTGAATTTGTGCAAGACGGTACATGGCAATGTGATGATATACATTGGTTTGTACTTACCAGCTTCCAGTCCCCCGCGGATTCCTTCAAGACTCTCTGGATGTAGGATTCCAAGGACCTTCTCCTCCCATGGACTGTATGGTTTGTGTGGGATGGGAGTGCCTCCACCAGTCCCGTCAGCCAGCTGGCGGTTCTTGGCCCTCTTCCTCTTCACCACGGTCTTCAGGTCATGCCACCGCTTCTGTATTTCCTGCTTGTTGCGGGGGGTGGTCCCTACTGCATTGACCTTATTGACTATCCTCACCCACATTTGGGTTCTTGTGGCTAATGGGGTGTGTTGGACCATGTTGCCATAGAGTTGTGGTTCAACTCTTATTATCTCATCTACCATGACTGCAAGCTCTGAATCAGTGAATTTTGGCATTTTGTGTGGTGCCATGGTGTGTGCTGTGCAGATGTTCTGTGGTGCAGTTGTGTGGGTGTTGTGGGTGTTGTGGGTGGTGTAGGTGGTGTGTGTGTTGTGGTGGTGCTGTGTGCAGGTTTGCCTCTCCTTTGTTCTCTGGGTTTGGGACCTTCAGTTGTGGAGTGTAGCAAAGGATTGTGGTCAGGGAGGGGCTGGTTTTATGCTCGGCTATGGGGGTGTGGCAAGCTGGTATGTTGCTGTCAGGTGTGTTGTGTGTGTTGTCCTGTGATTGGTTATTTTGAAATTTCTGGGGCTGTTGTCATTGGGCACTTTTGGTTTGTATTGGGACAGGTCTACTTCAGTGTGTGCATTGTTTGTATTTTTTTTCGTGTTTTTTCTACGTCCGCCATTTTTTTGCGGATCCTCCGCAGCGGTTCCTCGGCAGCGGTGGCTATGCTGCAGCCCTTCCGCCACCTATCGGATTCATCACTGTTCGCGCACGATGCGGTCGGATTCATAGGTAGGTACCATGGTGGTAGCGGGGATGTCATAATGTCACGGGCGGTTACTCCGTGTGCATGGCGGCGGTTCTTGGCTTTTCCACTGAGTATCCGGCCGTTGCGGTCGGATTTTCAGCAGGTCCGGCGAGTGCGGGCGGTTTTTCGTTGTCTCCCGCCGCCGCGGACGGATTATTGTGCCGGTTCATCGTAATGTATCCGGCGTTTTTCCCGTTGGCCATGCGGGCGGTTTTTTGCCGCTACCATGGCGGTCGGTATGTTTTTCCGACCGCCATCCTAATCGACCCCATAGTCCTTAAAATAATAAACATAAAACTTCATTGTGTTCCTCATGTATTGATATAGATTATATGCATAATTTTCACTTATAATTCCAAATAATAACAGTTGTTACATCTTACATAGGCAATGTATGTCATGAGTGAACATAAACACAATTTTATCATTCACATTCATCGTCATCATCGTCTTCATCTGAATAGGTGTCATCATTCTCTGCGTCTGTTTGATTTTCACAGGCGGGACGTCTGCACATGTCAGTGCACTTGAGGTCATTTAGACAGCAGACACATGTTGGCAGTTTGTAGTTCCTAATGCAGTTGCAAGCTAGTAGATCTAACACAGCCTGAGGTCCAGTCCACTAGCAGTTGCTCTGCTCCCTCGTGGTTTTCCAACTTCCACCCTCTTCCAATTGGACTAGGTGTCTGTGGATCATTCAGAAGACATCTCTTGCTTATAGCGGCTCGATAATTTGCACATTCGGCATGTTTTTTTCAGACAGTCCCTGCAAGATGGAAGTTGATGACTGTCTATCTTACCCTTCTTTGCGCAGAATAGGTGATATCTCAAGTCATTCACGTGATGAACTGAAGATTTTGGTGCATACAGTAAGCAAAAGAATTGCTCCAATTTGCCCATTACTTCTTCAGAGAGATCTCAGTTGCAGGGGCATTAATGGTGGGCAAGTAGCCAATGGAATCCTGTGATACAATAACAGGTTCTCTAGTACTGATGTTAAATTCTGCCCAACTTGGTATTATCTGTGCAAAGCTTGCTTCTTATCTTGTAACAACCCAGAGCAAGCTTTAATTGGGCAACACATTCCGGCATGACTTTGGTACTTGTCATCAAAGGCTGAGGCCCAACTCGTTCACCAGAAACATACATGAACAATTCTTCAGTATTTGTGGTGGTCAATGTTATTTGATTTTGTTTCTCAATGCTTGGGAGAGGAGGTTTAAAAAGTTGTGGTTCAATCAACTTGGGCTGCACAGCTATACCATTGACTCAATGAGTTGTCCCCTTACCGGTAAGAGTCTCTTCCAGCCTATCAATGTCACCTCATGTTAAGTTAGTGAAGATATGAGGCTGAATGTCGGCTGGAAGAACAATTTGCTCATTTAAGGTAGCAGCAAGATTCTGAAGACAAAAGGCAGTATCATTTTCTTTAAGTTGTATGAAATCCCATGTCCAAGTCTGTTTAGAGTGCGAATGATTTCAATATGGCCTATCAGCGTTTCTATGGCGAATGGGAGCAACAATTGCTTGGGAGGTTTCTGCTGCCCATTTGTGACTGCATATATAATGTCCTGACTGAATGATTGCATATGTAAGGCAACCCTTTTGGATGGCTTTGTGTTTTCTGGATCTCCAATCAGAAGTCCTAATAGGAGCCATTTAAGGTAATCAGGCTCTCTAAATGACTCTTTATCAACGTCTGATGGATGATATGGCCATGGTGTTTATGCCAAGTTTGGTTTAATCAGTGTTCTTATGTGCGATGATGTTTGATCAATGATCATGTTCATGTTTATTGCCTTAACCTTCAAAACTGATAATTCTCTTTTCAAACTCTGGTCTTCTCTTACAACGTCCTGTAGCATGACACTATAAGGTCGGGCCTATAATTTTCCTTGGTTGTCTGGGAATATGTGGAGGCTGTCACTGAACTCGGAATTTTCTTCTACTATGCTTCTTGGTTGATTCATCTATTTCCTGTATTCCTCTGTGTGTTATGAGGGTTTCAAGCCTTTCAGTGAGTCGTCACACATATAACCTCTTTATTAGGAATAATCACAGTTCTAATGTATTGAAATAGTTCTTCATATGATTCATCTCTCATATTTTTGTAGTGATCATTGGTTTGAATGCTAGATGCATGAAATTCCTCCTTTACTTTAACCCTTGTTTATTTCCTATAACAAGATGCATGATAATGGGTTTCTGCAGCCACTATGTCCCTACTACAAATTGCTAAGATCTTTGAATCACAATTACTGGTTGCACACTTTCAAAGCCTTATGTCAACTTTAAGCTCTGTGGCCTTGATTAATTTCTCACGTGTTGATGTTCCCGTGTAGCATTTTATCTTTCTACAAAATATACATTCTTCAGCATTCACGTTTGACTTTAATGATGCTCTTTTGTTTAAGCGTTTACTTGTGCACTCTCTCATTCCAGCATCATCACTGACATTTGCTTCAGCTTTTCACTTAATAGTCTGTAAGTATCTCTTCTTAGTAAACAGGCTCCTGCACTTCCTGTGCTAAAATAATTGGGGAACCGTGGTGCTTTCCACATTTCTCGCAATGTCTAACAGTGGAATGTGAATCCTTACTTGAGCCGCCTCTAATAAAGTTTTCCATGATGAGTAGTTCTGCGGGCTTGTCAGCGTAACTCCATGTTGGACATTTGACCATAAATGAATTATACAATGTGGATCAGAGGGACAGGATGTGCTTGTTACAGTCTTCTTCATGATGCTGCCTGGTCATTTACCACCAGCTCTGGAAAAAGAAATTAATTAAAACATTCATAAATTTGACTTGGTGTACTTAATATAATCATAATTACTATTATAATTATTATCAATTTATATAATCACATTTATTGTAATTGTAATTTTAAATAATAAAATTCACAATAATAAAAATTATGAAACAATTTCCATTTACATCAACGCATCTTGGGAGTAGAGTGGTAACACATAAAAGGCAAAGAGTTATGACTTGCTGTCACATTTTTTCCATCTCTAGGCGTCCATACCTTGTCAGTAAAT